>JABASD010003041.1:0-22309 GCA_019776165.1 Pogonognathellus flavescens
TAAGCCATGTAACATTTACATGGGAACGTAGGCTTCAGTAACAATTCCTTGGGCAGCCCCTACCGGTGTATAAAGAGCATACGCGATGTACAGCGTTCGTGCTGTGAAGGGATTCCGCCTATAAAATGGGGAAATATTTGTGGCGCAGTTCCTTATCAGTGGAAAGGCAATACTAAAACTGGGAAATATTTGCAGTACACTACATCAAAATGGGTTAAGATCAAGTGGTGGGCCTTTGTAGCCTATATGCCTATTTCTTTTGGATTTATCACATTGTAAGAGGGACCTACGAAACGAAATATGGAGAAGTGCTAACAGCTTGGAAAAGCTACATATACATGCTACGGTTGGCAATTCCAGTCATTGTCATTAACACAATGATTTTCAGGTCGTCAAAGTTGGAGTTTCTTTTAAACGCCGCATTTTATTCCTCAAAGTTGATGCGAAGTAAGAATCGTTAATTAATTAAAGACATATTTAGAGCTACTATTTGCAAAGAGCAGTCTCAGTATGACTTGAGACGGTCTCAGTATGACTTGAGATATTCTTGGTAGAAGTACATAGGTACAGTACATTACTTGTAAAGTATAGGTACAAATTTTTGGTACTTGAGAAAATGTAGGACAACTTGAAACAATTTTATAGCTACGTACAGCATCGTAATTCGTAATTTGCAAACAAAGAGCCTTTATTGGACAAATATGCAATTGATTTAAATCTACTTGCGTTTTATATTAAAATCAATATATTATTGTTTTAAGCAAAAAATCGGAATTTGCTACAAATGTTCCTAAATTTCCCTCAAGCGGCTTGTTTCGAGTTCTCTATTCGTTGCCAAAATTAAATTATTTGATGAAAAGTTGCCTAAGGGCCCCCGCAGTAGGTGTTGCGGCACTGGTCTCAAATTTTCTTGGGATATATTCCTAAGTTTTAACAGTGCACAGTTAAAGCGGCTCTCCACTTTTTCTTCGTGTAAAACTGTTTTAATAAAACACCAAAACTTTATGTTGGCTGTTATATTTGGGGCCCCAAACCTCCGGGGCCCTGGTGATAGCCACCACCCGCAACCATAGGCGCTACGGGCCTGCGGGTTTACTATAAACTAGAATTACAAGAACCATTTGAAAAAATGAAAAATAAGTTAATTTGTGAATTCGTTAACTATTGGACAACCTTATCCCATTCCGCGTTGTCTTAGTTAATCTTGCACATTTATATAAAAGACACGTACGTTAAAAACTCATTGTGTTTTAATCCTTCCATGTTAAGATATTCTGAGAAGGTCTTTTGTCATTACCATTAAAGAAGGTAAATACTAAACATAGAAGTATAGAGGTATTGGAAATGAACAATATTATGCTGAAGGACTAAATATATCCGAGGGGCTGTATCATTTATGAATCGGTCGGATTAGTGCATGTGTCCACTTCATTTTAAAATATTTTGGTCTCATTCTTAAATATCTCGTTGAGAATAACCGACGCAAAATTATTTAGCTTTTAATTTGTGCCTTCGCTGAAAATTATTATTTATTACATACTAAGAAACTTAACTAACCAAGCATCAGACTGTAAATGTAAATTATACTTGAACTTAAAACTCAAAATTTACAGTTTTAACAACCCACACGCAGTGACTGTATCAACTTCATTGTATTACCGCCTGAAGCAGTTGTCCTTGTCTCGCTTTTGGAGAGGGGAAAATCAATATAAAAGATCAGCCTGTTCTGTTGATTAAAGTGAATATTATTAAAACTCAAAGAAATTGTTTTCAGCGTGTTTATTAATAATATTAGCAAATTATTCAAATAGTGAAACATAAAATTAAAAATGGGAGAATTAACGAATTGGTTTCAACAATTAAGTAAGCAATAACTCTGTTTTAGTGCTCAATTTATTTTCTTGCTTCTTCGTATTATTATTTTTACTACTTAACACAACATACCTATACCTATATTATTAAA
Source organism: Pogonognathellus flavescens (assembly GCA_019776165.1). Lineage (NCBI taxonomy): Eukaryota > Metazoa > Arthropoda > Collembola > Entomobryomorpha > Tomoceridae > Pogonognathellus > Pogonognathellus flavescens. The sequence goes on from JABASD010003041.1 coordinate 1,964, forward strand.
GAAAATTGAATGTCAAATGTGAATGTAAATTTATCTTCTAATTTTTAGATGTCGATACACTTCGCCAATATCACATTGAAGCTTGGGATCTGGATAACCCTATGGTTTTTCTCACTGTGACTTCTGGATCCAGTATTCTCGTGGAAGGAATGGGGGAGAGGAGTGAGTTGTTGGGACCGGAACTAAGTCGAGATCACCATAAGATTTACAGCGAAAATATCCTTATGTTCTTTAATTTGATGGAGTACATCTCTAGAAAGCTAAATTTGGATCCGGATCTCAACTGTAAGTTTTAACACAATTTGTCTAAATACTGAAGTCAACCAACGGGTTTATTTTAAATAGTTTTTTTGAATTCACGGAAAATATTACGCGTAGTTATTGCCAATATCCTAATCAGCTAATGTGTTGGCAACCATGGACAGGCCCGTAGCCAGAACTTCGGGTTGGGGGGTACGACCTAAAAAATTGGCATTTGGGGGGCACGACCTCAAAAAACACCGAAAAAAGGGGTTAATTGCGGCCTTCCCCTTTTTTCCGGAATTTGGTGGGGGCATGCCTATGTGCCCCCCCTCCCTACGCCCCTGACCAAGGACGTACATGGAAAAAAACACAGGAGGCACCTGTCCTATTAAAAAAAATTGGGGAAAGTGGGTGATTTGAGTTCAAAGGACGCAAATATCGTCTTTTTTGTGTCCTTTTGTTTTTGCCTCCCCCGGGTGGTGTTCCCCACAGCGAAGCCCTGGTTATACCATTGCTGGTAACAGTTGTGATTGATCAAAAATAAGTGGTTTTGGAAGCAACAGATTCTGAATTTGCTACTTTTGAGCTTTTCAATCTTTTTCTACAATACTTTGTGAAAATCGTAATATGGTTTTTATATTTTGCGTAAGCTTATCTATTTAAACCAATTAATATCCAAATATTAGATAACTGTGCTTGCACAGAACTAAATAGAGCAAATAGTTTTGAACAGTTTTGAATTGTGTGATTGAACAAATACATAACAAATAAACAATAATAAAGTATAAAGTAATTACGGATAATGAATATATAGTTCTATAAGATTAGGAGATATAAAGAAAACTAAATTCTCATTAATTTCAACTTTTTCAGTCACAGTTTCACAATCCGCCGAAATCTGGAGAGGAATTGGGAAATATCCTACGAAAGGGACCTTCCTACTTGCCAATTTATTACTAGGGATCGAAGACGGATTAAAAAAAGGCATGCCCTTCATCGGAGCAAGCTGCTACTTTTGTCCGAATTACAACGGAGGATTAAATAATATGATACAATCACATTGGTTGCACCATATGCACAATCTATCCGAAACTGACGTTGTGGAGAATGGCATGCAAACTTTTATGCTGAAAAATGGAAACTGGCTGCGAAGTCAGCCTGTAAAAGTGATCATGCAAGAGTTGGAAGATCTCCGCTGTAGGGTAAAATCATATGTTAACGATAATTACGAATCCGTGTATGGCATAGAACAAAACCTGTTAGCGACGCCTGATACGTCGGAGCAGGCACGGGCCATGGAAGGTACAACAAGGGTTCTTTAATTTGCCCATTTAACGCTTGAATTTTAGCGTAATAATAGGCAATAGTTTACCAACTTTTGTAAAGCCTAAAAGTTTTGAAAGGATATGCGAATGAAAGAAGCTGAAAAAATCAACTTGTGCACTATTATGCTGCGGCTGAAAAATTCTAAAAAGTCGATCCTCTCTTTTACATGTATTTATCGCTAACACCGACTTACACCGGTTTACGAAAATATTTCCATATATAGAGGCTGTACCTTTAATTCTACACTGAACATAAATTCTACCTAATTCAACTTTGGGAGGTGTTTTTCAAATTTTTGAAATTGGCTTTACCCAGGTAAACGGATTCATTACACCAATTTCGTAAAATTAATTTTTTCGTTTTGTGATGTTGGTTTCATGAACTATACTACCTGGGTAAAATTAATTCTTCATAATTTTGTGAAAACCTAAGAGACCTAAGACCTAAGAATGGAAGATGTAACGTGCAAATAATTATAAGCCTTCTAGGCGGTTTCTAGGTTCCAAATAATTTTTGAAATTTTTCAGCCACATCATAATTTCGTGTTGTGAGTGAATAATAAAAGTTAACATACAAAAGTGGCTAATGATTGTTATAATCATGCACTGAACTACGATTGCTAAATTGCTATTTTGAAGAGGTCACAAGGCCTTCTAAGTAGACCCCAACCGAACCGTTCGTTGCTTAGCACTGTTCGGTTCAATAAAAACCGAATTTGAACAATTGTTTTTAAATTTTTACCGAACCGATAAAATTAATTACCGAACAGAACCGAACACTCATCTGCTGGAAAACCTATGAGTCCAAAATCTTATTTGATTTAGTAAGTTTTAGTTAATTTTCATGTTTAACTCAAATTTACAGCTTTTACTGTTTATAAAACCATCTTCACCCATCTTTAATTTCTTTTGAAATTTAGACCGAACCAAACAATTTTCTTACATACCATGCCGAACCGAACACAAGACATTCACATTCTTTAAACTAACATTCACAATAATCAGTACTAGCAATGAAAAGCGTAATCAGCAAGGTTGCCACATGTACTTAAATCAAGAGTATTTTACTCAAATATCGCCCCGTTATTGAAAGAGTACTGAAAAATACTTAAATCGTACTCAAATGTACGTAAATGTCATAAAATAACAAAATCTGCGTTACTTTTATCATTGCTACATTTATCCAATCATTTTGTATAGAAAATGAAATTAATAATAACAAATTTGCGTACTTCAAACTCTTTCAGCAATATTAAAACACATTATCTTAATATAGTAATTAGGTGATTGTCTAAATGAATGACAGGTTCGCATTACGATTTCACGACATCTAAATTTACCTATTCCTAGACATACAATTGACAAGGGCGTATTTACGTATGGGCTGACCGGGCTTGACCGGCCCAATTACCCCAGGTTCTGGAAAAAGGTTTTGTCAGACTAAAATTTTGACGTTGTTTAGGATTTCATCCCCCCAGGCGGATACATCCCCCCATTACCAATTTCTAGATACGCCCCTGATAACTTAGATTGAAAGCGGAGAAGCAAGCTATAGAAATCGTTTTTTATGATTTATTTCGATTGCGAGTGTTTGTTTTCAGGCTAAACAGTTCGGGTAAATTAAAGAACCCTGTTTAATGTATTAGGGAATTAAAGGCAGACTGAAACAACCTGATATTTGTAAATATACCTTAGAGTCTATGGTATATTAACTTACTTTTTTTACATTAACCATACATGTAATTGCTAAAATCTATGGTATCGTGTGAAAACTACTATTATTTCTAGGTTAAGTAATCATAATTTTTGTGGTGAAAATATGCAATGCAATATAAATTAATATTGGTTCATTTCGTAAATATTAATTAGATAATTCATTATTATTATAATTCCTAATGAAAATCCCGACTTATTGCGGTTTTGTTCATTCGGTTAATCCATTTTGTAACTGGCAATAACAACTCGTTTTAATCTGTTCTTTCGAATCGTTTGTTCATTGATAGTAGTAAACGTTGGTTATTATAGTACATATTTGTAGTTTTGTAATTACCCTCCTTTTTACTGATGTAAAATGTTAAAATTTGATTTTAAAATCCTTGGGTACAAAATTTTCAATATTCAAATATGCAAAAATTGATTATTGAGGATCATTGATCAATTTTAGCACGTTTCGTTGAAAGAAAAAATCGGATTACTACGTGTTTCAATATCACCATGAAACAGCAAACGAATACGAATACGAAGATCCTGTTGTAAAGCCAATCTCAGAGGAAGAATTCGATTTGTATCGACAATTGAATGGGTTGGATAAACGTTATTACACAGATCGAGAAAATTTTTGACAGGGTTGTGAAAAATGTATTGAAGAGAATGAATCTGTCCAATTAAAATTGAGTAGAATTATATAGTGCGTAGGCTGAATCAATAATTTTATGGATAGTATTGCTTGTACGTTTGAATTATGCTATCAGTAAAATAAAAACAATTAATTACGTGATTGATAATCAATTAAATCTTTGTATAGATCATTATATAGATATTTCAATTTCGTATTAGATTTTCCATTGTAATTGGACATCATTTTGACTATAAATCGAATGAATTTATAAGAACCGGAAAGAGTTAATTTTCCAATTTGCTGCAAATGCTTATTGCCTTTGACGTAGGGGGTGGTAGAAATAAGGACAAAATTCGTCTTATACAAGGCATTATCGACATGAAGGTGAACAGCTGAACGTGCTGTTTTGTCGTTTTACCATCCTTGAAATCCTGAAAATAAGAGTTACTGCCAAATCCTGAAATATTGCATCACTTTCTGCGTTTCACAATTTTGTAATGTTTCATTAACAACATTGGAAGCTGTGAACTGTATGTGGTTTAATGGAAGTGTTGGTAGTGGTGCGAAAGAGGTAACCTGAGATCCCGACACGAATTTATGCACCGTCAAAAGCGCGCTTAAATTCAAACACTTTGCAGCAGTGAAATATTACGAATGAGTTATTACAGTTATCAGTTGAATCACATTATTTCAGCAGTAATTCAGTCAAAATATTTGAATTTAGTTTAACCAGTGTTCCGTATCTATTACAAAACTTTCATTTCTTGTTTAACAGTTAATGAATTACGATCTTGGTTCCTAAAAGGTTTGAAATTTTGTGGATACCCATCCCCAACAGAACTGACAACTGTGAGCCATCGGCATAGAGAGATTTGATTACAAGATCAGCTGTAGCAATGGATTCGCTTGAAATGGACATAATTTTAAAATCATTGTTGAAAAAAGGATATCTAACGGATGTTGAATTCCAAAAAATTGTAAGTTTGCTTTTAGTTATAGAATAATTTTGATTGTGCTGTCGTGCGAATTTTTATAGTTTTTTTTTCCATTTTTTGTTCAATATCAACTTTTTCCACAAATTATTATTGCTAAGCGTGAATATGAGAATTACTTAACCCATCAGCTCCTAGCGTTACCATATGGTAACGCAAAACTTCTCATCTTCGACCATTTTTTAGACCTCCTTGGAACATAACTGTGTATCACGGCATTTTTTATTAAGTTTGGCAAATGCTGAGTTTGCTATTTCTGATTTTTCCAACCAGTTTCTCTTATTGCTAACCCATTTTATTTACGATCCACTATATAAGGTTACCAACAATTTCAAGTATTGCGATTCAATTATTTTTTCTGAATAATATAGACATAGGAATAAGATAAATACATCCAAATTAAAGAGGTATGATATTGTGCATTATTTTAAAGTAGAATTTGTAATTGTATATCCTACATGCTCAGGAATATTGACCATTATTTTCGCCGTTACCATATGGTAACGCTAGGACCTAATGGGATTGACTGTTGCCATTTGTTTGCAGGGGCGGTGCTAGGCAAGTTTAAACTATAGGCAATATAAATGTAAACCATTGAGTTTCAAACATCAGAGATATGCCAGTTTACATATGCTCTGATTTTAAAACCATAGGCAACTGCTTATGCCTAAAACCGCCCGTGTTTGAGCAAGACCATGAAGTGACAAGGAATGCAGAAAGCTGCTGCATCAAACCCCCATAGGCTAATGTCAATTTTGACTAAGACTCTGCTGATGAGGCAGACAAGGGTTATGTGGACAACCTCTCTGGAAGTCACCTTATAGTCAATGATGAGCTCATAAATGCGATAAATGATGTAGTAGCAGAATAGGAGGGCGTGTGTGACGTCTTTGAACATGCAGGGCCAAACCCTAATTGTCCTAGCGTTACCATATGGGTGCGGGCATTTTCCCCGGAACCCCACGGGGAATTTTTTTTTGAATAATTTTAAAATACTCGTATAAGTCATATGGATCACTCATACAAATTTCACATCGATATCTTCATTTTCTGAACTCAGGTTCTGAAGGGTTAAAAGGTAGCTTATAGACATGGCATCGGGCCGGCCTGATCCGAACCCGTTGAACCCGAACACGCTTCAAATTGTAAAAGTTGAACTAATCGGACGTGGTTCAGTCCGAGCTTGGAATAGTGAAAATAAAAATCTCAGATTTAAAAAAATGTTCTACCTGGGGATAATGAACCCAATTTAGTTGCGTTTCCAACTATCTTTGAGGCTAAACCTCAAACCTCTGGTATTGTTACTTATACTTTAGCATTACATATTTCTTTGAGTTCAGGTTCGGATAGGACCTGGCTTCATTTTTCTATTCGAGTTCGGGTTAGAATCGGGCCGAAAATTTCGGACACTGGATCTCAGAAAGTTGACCCTAATATTTGAATACAAGATTGAGTACCGTCTCGTCAATGATAAAAGAGGAAAATGTCTGTTATCTTATTAAGTTCTTATTTTTTATGAAATATATGTTAAATATATATATTCCACTATTATAAAGTTACATATGTTATAAAGTTGCATAATATTAAAGTTTACCGACACCAGTTTGTCTGTTGCGGAAATGAAATCACTCTGGAAGAAATTATTTTAGGCCATATACTAATACTTAGAAATATTTCACACACGGAAACTGCCCATTAATAAAAAAAATAAATAAATCGCATATTTATTTTAATTAGCTACGAAATTATCCCCCACTTACAAAAAAGAACGGGTATCATAACTTACAATTTAGCTGTATGCGACAAAATATTTCATTTCGAAGAAATCGGAATTAAATTGAAAATGTGTTTTACCTTGTGCGCTGAGTTGCCGCAAGACTTGCTCGCTAATCAGACTGGAAGCAGAATTGGTAGCCTTGACGGAGAAAGTTTCAATATTGTACTCGATTCGGATTTCATCATTTTCAACATTTTGACTCTTAACAATTTCAGATGTACCGCTATCAGTTACTTCGACAATCAATATTTTTGCAGTTAACTCTAATCCTGCACCAAGAGTAGATGATCTGTCTTTCGTTGATTTGATGTGTTTAAAAGTGTACTCCAGACTTTTCCTGGGAAAGGCTTGCCTGTTTCCAGCTTTCAGTTTTCCACCAAAAAGATTCAATCCCAACGCCTTCGCATTTCGACAATCCCACAAATCTCCAATTCCCCTTAAACCAGAATTCTTGGCAGGGACGGTAATAAAATTGTTTTCCACGAACTTCTGCTCTCTTTTCGCTTTTTCCATCGTGAAAAACTCAATGAATCTTTATGATGTACGTAAATTGATTTATATTTCACAAATATTCGATAACCTATTCGCTACTTTGAAATTTACAGTACTCCTACAATTTAGAATGCATATTTTGGTAACAGATCCTTCTGTATTTATATGTAAACAGGTATTGTTTTCTATTCGTTGTAAATAATCTGAAAATAGTTTGCAAGGATCCTGAATTTAGCTTATGACGTTTAACCTGCTACCTTGAAGTATTACACTTCGCATGAGACAGCTTTAAATAATACTTCAGTTAATACTTACAACATATTAATTCTCGAGTGAAAACTCATTTATGATCATTTACGGAGGTGCGTGTTCGAACATTATTAAGTAGCGTAAGCTACTTTATTATATTTTATGCGTCATACACAACTAAACGTACACGGCATTGAACTTAAATGTTATAGTTTAATATAACATATAACCATTGTCACTTAATTATTGTTGCATACACAAAAAAGCATGCACAAATATTATTAAGTAGCGTAAGCAACTTTATAAGAATGGTGTCTACGTCTGTCCGTCCGTCCGTCCGTCTGTCCGTCACCGCTATAACTTTTGAACAGATGAGCACAATTCGTTCAAACTTCCAATACGTGATCTCTAGGTCACAACAAAAGTCACCATTGAAAAATGGAGTCAATCGGTGACATTTAACATTTAGTAGCGGTAGCTACTTTATGGGAACGTTCTGTCTGTATGTCTGTTCATCATGCAATTCGGTGCCTGGACGCCGAATCAACTTAATTCGTTCATAGTTTGTCAATAAAGTTGGCCACAATCATTTACACATCATTTAACAACAATAGTTGGCAAATAAGTTTACAAATCAACAGTAAACCACTGTTTTTTTTAGCATTGGTAATTGTGTATCTTACGCTACTTTATTACATCCGTTTTGAATGGTTTATTTGTACTACAAATGTCCATGACTTAATATTGACTGCTATTGTTTTAAAAGTGGAGATCGCACTTGCGAGGAATAAGCCAATTAGGTCGATCGGCTAAAGTTAATCTGTGCTTAATGTAATCCTAAGGGTTAGTCTACGTTGGTTCTAATCTGCATTGTTCTACCATTCCACAATCCACATGCAATTTTTTAACTCAACTTTTTCCCTTCTGGATCAATTATCATTACGCCGTGTTTAATCACTATCTCTATCACGTAATCACTATCAAGTATATACAAATAAAGCAATGAGTATATAGTTCAAAGTATTTAAGAGTGAATTAAAAACATCATTTTTTAAAAATATTAATTTAGGTGTACTCATTTCATGTACGGATTATTCTAATCCACTTGAGAGTTTAAAAAAGCTAATAATTAAAATTAACCCATAAAGCTTCGACTGTAGAACAGATTAGAGTTCCAGAACATTTTACAACACATTTGATGATGCATGAAGTGTAATAGTTTAACTTGCCAGAGTGCAGAGCTTAACACGTACATAATCTACCTGTCTACTTCTTTCAATGCTAAAATTTCTGACTAGCACAAACAGTATAATATCATCAAACATGTCCAATAATGCTTGAAAAGTGTGTTGTTATTCCCCTTTCTGCGAAATCTATATAAAAGCCATCAATAATAAATATTTATTTAGTGTTGTTCAGATTTCTTTCTTTCTTTCACAATTGTAGTTATTATGGTAGTGTCATTCGTTACTCAACAGTAATCTCCAGTATCACGTTTCGAAAATATTGACATAAAATAAATATTTGCAAACATATATCTCCACATTTAAAAGTTCATTTTTCTTTTCTTTTTTTCAAAAAAAATTAGTTTCCAAACTTTGAGATATTTCTCTGAGTAAAAATAAAAAATTGCATAATTCTTCTAGATAATGTCGGGCTTCACTGAAGATGCATCTTTGCATCTTCTGCCTGAGGAGGATGGAGTAGTGACAATTGGCGATCTTTACGATTGCAACAGTTCCAAGTCTGTGGGATATAATTTGTTTGGTCCGTTGACAGACAAGCATGTTATTGCTTATCCACTGCAGGATTCCAACTATACGTTGTGTCAAGTCAAAAATTTCAGTGAGAAGTTAACAGCGATAGAATTTGGTTTCGAGTTGGAATGTACTGTTTGGCCTAAACCAGTTCTAATCGTCGGAGGAGGGGCGGACTTCAAAGGAAAATTTGGAAAATTGGTCGGGGATGATGAAATTATCTGCACTTGCAGGAAAGACTACTTTTCTGTAAGGACTCTCAACGAAATCAAAAATAATATGGACGAATCCATAAAGCAGAAAATCCTGAATGGTAATTTTTTTACACTTTTCAATATACCCACTTGATTTATTATTTACGTTAACAGAATTTTGCCATAAGTAAATATAAAATAAAAGCTCAGTTTTGTAAAATAAAAATGTCATTAACTTATGACTATTAAACAAAATTCAGAAAATGTTAAGTCCGTAAATAACAACAAGTCTGATATTGTAAAGCAATTTTATAGCTTGTTTTTAATTTTGTATGCCATAGTTCCTTAAAACTAACAAAGCAAGCAGTTACAGTACATTATTCGTTTTCATTTTTATAGGTTATGTAGCGTAAGACTGTTTCAATTTTCTACCAGATATATTTTTAGTTGAATCCAAATACCTGTTTAATTAACAGATTACAATGATTATCTATATAAATTAACTCATATTTGTGAGTCGATAGTTGAGTACAATATTTTGCGTGTTTGAATGGAACACATTGTTCATGAAAATATTTTAACTGAAATCAAAACGATTCCCATTACAAGCTGAACACTTTTCGAAATATGGTAATATTTTTGCAGTTAGTGCAATAATGTCTCACTATTGTTTGTTAAAATTTGCTACATGTGCTCTCATAATTGTTTACCTCACATCAAAAAATTATTTGTCTCACAGCTAAAATTATCGTATAAATATGCTCCAAGTCAAAATTGAAACTTGAGTAAACATTATAAAAATGTCAATGTAAAAATGCCATAATGTACTGCAAGAGAATGTAGTTTGAAAATGTTGATTGATAAATTTTTACCAATTACTATTGTTTATTCAATTTTATTGAAAAAACTGAAAAAAAGTATTGCGCCATATCTATTAAAAATTATTTGTGATTATTTAAGAGATAGAAAATACAGTATAAGTCTGGATACATTTAACTCGCATGAGTACAATTTAATCAGAGGTATATACTCCACAAGGTTCCGTTCTCAGCAGCTTATTGTTCATTTTGTACGTAAATGACATAAATATCCCCCCTTGCCGTATAAATAAAATAAAAATTAAATTATAAATATAGTCAGAAAGGAAAGGTAAATGCTTAATCTTGGGAAAAAAATCGAAAAATTTCAAACGTTTTATTGGTACACACATTGGGCATCATTTATTGCAATATTGGGTAAACAAAAATTCGTTCGGGGCAAAGTTCGTGAAATCTTACTTATGATTGGGGAGTTACCCCTATAATTTTGTGTGCGCTAAAATATTTTCTAAAATTTTGAGTGTGTTAAATAGATAAGTTATGGATTTATTATACACATATATGGAGCAGCCTAGTGCTGAATTGTGTTGCCAAACAAATAAAGTCGTCAAATCAAATCGAATCTACAAAACAACTTTGGAGTTAGTTATCTATTTTAAATTTTATACCAAATAATAAATGAAATCATTGTTTCATTTGGATGAAATATTGTCATTGATGAAATAATAATATGAAAAAGTTTCTTACTTGTTTTCATTTTTGTTTTTGGATTTTTGGTAAAATTCTTTTCAAATCCTAAATTTTTGTTCAACAGTGTTTGATATATTCTATTTTGCTTATACTTATGAGTTGAGTACAATTTAGTTTGTCATTTTTATAGCATTGCATTGTTTTCTATTATCTTTTAATTTAAATCTGGAATCATAATATTATATGGCTTAACTTTACAGCTAGAATTGTTTAAAATATATTATGCAATCTTATGCATGTTTGTGTATGAGTAATGAGACCTACGTATTCTTCCACTCAATAGGGTGTTTATATAAAAAATATGAAGTTCTACGTTGACATTAAATATATTAAGTAAGACGATAAACAGTTAGTTCACCATTTCCGTAAGAGGGATACGAAAGTGATTACACCAAAAATAAGCAAATCGGGAGAAAAATTAAACAAACCAGCGTTCACATTATTTATTGAGCAAGATATAGCTAATGATTTTCAGCAACTTCCAAAACGAATTATTTCACTACAGGAATTAGATAAGCCAAATATATATTGGTGGCATTAATAGGATGTTAGCAGTACTATAGCTGGGTTTAATTTGAGAAAATTATTTTGAGTCTGTATAATAATGATTGTTTTTAATACTGTTCTTAATTTAACATTTGCGGTAATGATTAATAAAATGTCTTAGCTCGTTTCGTATAGAAAGGACACTATTTACAATTAAAATGTGAATTATGATTGTTATGACAGGAAGTTTAAAAGCCACGCATGTAGTAACTGAAGTCATCACTGGCGGGAAACTTTGCGCAGAAATTACTATCACAGATGAGGGCCAACAACATCTGCTGTATTTGAGAGGTTTTGTCAATGGGACCATAGAGGTAGTTATCGCAAGCATAAAAGCCGAAGCTAGTATGTGGATAGAAGACCAAGAAGATAAACTTGACACAACCATCAACATCAAAGTCACTTCAACTCCTCCTGTGAAGTCCCAGCCGAAAAATATGAAAGAATTGCTAAAGGTTGTGAACGAATTCAACGCTCATGATGAACAAGCTTTCAAAATGATCAAAGACAGTAAAAATCAACCTTACGTAACCGGAGTTCCCCTAAGATTCACATTAGTTCCGGTCGGCGCATTTCTTCAAATGAATTCCAACGAAATGACCATTCCAATCCAGAGGCGTTTCAAAATCGTCGATGACGATTTAAAGGATTCTCTTTTACACATGTTTACAACTCTAAAAGATTTCCAATACTATGAGTACATCAAGGAACGTGTTTTGAAAACAGACGAGCGTTTGAAACCAATGATACAGGATCCTGAAAACCAATTGACGATTTCAATAACAGAACAGGAAACTTATTTGAAACAACTTTCATTTCAATTCCAAGGCAGAGCTCATCGCGTTTGCCTTGATTACCAAAATGGTCTTGAAGACACAACGGCTTTGAAGGAATTGCTCGCAGATTTTCAAACGGAATTTGATCTCTGCAAAATTCACAACGACGCTGTGGAATATGCAGCAAAAGGCCGGCAACAACTGCTTGATGTTCAATCTTTGGATTATAACCCGGAAGAAAATGCTGTCACTTTCTTCACCAACACTGCAGATTTAGAGGATTGGCTTGAATCTTCAGATTCTGCTATTAACGTTATTTTACAAACTCAATACCAAGAGGGAAGCAACCATGGCAGTTTTGGTACAATTCTGGCTCTTTTCGATTTAAGCAAATCTCTGCAGGAAATTGGAATTCATGTTGGCATTTTGTATCCAAACGTTTCTAGCGAATTTTCTATTGAATTCATATCCAATGGATCATTCCTTGCAAACGCTGAGAAAAAATTCATGGGAAATCAAGTTGTATTTGCGATTAACATTCTTCGTATTGCAATTGGTCAGGGTTTTTCCGTAGAAAGGAAACTTCATTCAACTCTTGCTGCTTTAAACAGCATCACTTTGCCATTGAAAGCAGAAAATTTGATCGACATGGCCAGTCTCGTGGCAACAACGATGAATTTTGAAACCGTCAAAGTTTGCGAAACATTTCTCCAACTGAGGGCTTTGATTGCAAAAGACGATAAATGGAAATTCGTACTCACCGTGGATGTTGCTGACACTTTTATTGAAGGACTTACATGTTTCAAGCGCCTCAAAACATTTTTGCAGGAAAATCTGCCCGAACTTGAGTACGATTTAGTTGTTGGCACATTCGGGTCGCAAATCAAAGAACAAATGTTTTCCGCCGCTCCTGCAATAATGATTTTCCGAAACAACACCTTGAAGGCAGTCTGTATGGACAATCTCGATTTGCAAGTTTTACTTCAGGAATTTGTATCCAGAAGAAATAATTTGTCAGGTAGCAATGATCCCAATTTGGAAACGCTTTCTTTGCAAAGCATGACCAAAATTTGTTTGCATCCCGAAAGATGCCGATTTGCTGCTGCTGTTGCAATTTTATGGGGTGATCGTGAATACTCTTTGGTAAATTATTCACACGGCTCATTTCAGACACCCGCAGATCCATTTGTTTCTTTGACAATTGAGTTAATTCGTGCAGTTCTTTCCGAAGATCATGCCCAGGTGGTTGCAGCAGGTGCAAAAATTTGCTTGGCATACACAGGCGAGGATGAGTTCAAGAATTTTCTAAATATTTTGAAAACGTTTAAGTGGGATGAGACAAAGGATGCTTTTTCCATTAACTCGATTCACGATTGGAGGAACCTGAAGGACGAATTGCAGAATTACTATTATTCCAATGATGTGTTCCTGTCAATTCTAAAAAATGCTGTTTCAGCATTGGAAGAATATTTCTCGGATAAACACTCGTACGATTCCATTAAAAAGGTCATGGAATTAGAAGAGTGTCCTTTGGAACTACGAGTCGAGCTTGAAGACCTATTGGCGCAACCATTCGAAGACGAAAAGGACAGAATAATTGATTTGATTGATGCGATGACATTGTATATTGATAAATACCAAGCAAATATAAAGTACGAAGATGTTAGAGGAGAAATCCGAGAAGATTATGTTGCAAAATACAATATAATTTTCAAGAAGTTGGAAAGATGCGTGAAAGATTTGAAAACCCGCCTCGACAACCAAAGAATCGATCTCAATTTTATGATTCAAGACGTAATAAATTCAGCGGGTGATAAAGAGAACACAATTATCAAGGACTTGGAAGTATACAAAGATGCCCTTCCCAATGTTTATTTACAGGCAGCTTTGAAGCTCTTTGAAATGTACATGCGTCAAATAACAATTCAGACCCGATTTCAACATCTGTCGGCATTGACGGATTATCTCGACCAATATTTTTCGGAGTCTCCATCTAAAGAGTTACCATCAGATATCATCATCCGTTACATCTTGGCAATCAAGGACAGAAATTACCCTGACGCCGGCACTTGGCCGAAAACTTTATCCTTTGCTAAAAGGCAGAGCTATTACCAGGTACTTGATATTCTGAGCAAATCCATTGTCCACCCTGCCCTGAAAGACCTATTTATAAACTTTGACATCATAACCGGGACTGCTTCAGAAGCTCATCTTGTCAAAATAATTGAAACCCTTGGAAATTTTCAACTCACTGATCAGAATTACCGGGATTTGTGGGAAAATCCCAAATTCCTACAGTTAATGCAACCAGGAATTAAATCACCTGTCGTTTTAAATTCAATCAAGCATTTCCAATGCCAGTCCACTACTGACAATTTAATTTCAAACTTTGTCCCGGATTTTGTCCCATCCGATTTTTCAAAAGAAATCATTTCTCTTGGGGTTGCTGATCATATTCATTTTGATTACAACAAAATTTGGCAAAACGTTTTCGATTTTCTTCAAGTACTGAAGATTATTTCTATTAGAGCACGATTGCCAACCACTTTTCATCAAACACTTTGGGAAAATGTCATTCGTAATACAGAATTAAGAGAGACTTTGCAGAGATTTCAAGTTTTGTACTTTTGGAATGAGGCAGGACAATATTTCGAAGAACCTTGGGATTTATCCACAGTCAGAACAGCTTCGGTAAAAATTCAAGAATGGATTCAAAAAGATATCGACAATTCTACAACAATTACCAAACTTGAAATAACAATCCACAATGAGGATTCTGATGAAAACTCTTTTGATGATGAATCATCCGAAGTTATTGCTTTGGATTCGAAGTGGGGTAGACTAACTGGAGGTTCCTTGAAGCGCTTGACGAAAGTGGACTTGTATCAATTCATCGATCCACTGTATAAACCTAAAGTGGGCGATCAGGAAATGACAAGCTTTATGTCGCAAGTCATTCCTTACGTTTTACAACAATTGCAGCATTTGGATTTCACTACACTGACTTCGAAAAATATTTGTGAATGCGTGGAAAAATTACGGGACCAATTTGAACCTGACAGGGCTGGAAATATTATTCTGGATTCCGATGATGAAAATGAAGAAAATCCCCCGATTTCACGATTGGATGTTCTTACTTGCATTCTCACATCAGTAGACACAAGTTTAGCTCTTTGGCTTCTGTCCACGTTGAATAGATACCCTTCCCCGTTACCTCTGGTTATTCCAAATATTTCATTGAAACCTTCTAAGGAGTTCAAATGTTTGCTACCATGGTTGAAAACTTTGACTTCTTCTGGAAATGGATCTTCAACTCTTTTTTCCGATCCTTACAAACTCATTGTTTGCATTCGCACCGGGAACCACCATGCCGGGAAGAGTCAAATTCTAAATACGGTTTTGAAACCAGATCATTTATTTTCAAGCAAGGGTGTCCCTGGCTCAAATACGGGGAAGCCGTTTTCTCTTCCAGGATTTGTAGAATTCGTAGAATTAACCAGCAACTCGTGTCATTCTGAAGTTTGGGCTGCACTGAACGAGGAAAATCTGTCTGGAGATCCGATTTTGCTTGCTAATGTTCACGGAGATATTTTCCATTATCCCGACACGCTTGATTTGCTTTCTAAGCTTGCAAGTAGCTTCCTAGTCTTCCACATGCCTGCCGATTGGACAAACACAAAAGAGACTGCCCGGGAAATTCTAAACAAAATTGGATATCCAAAGTCCAGAAACACGATCCATGTAATGGTTGATCCGCACGATGAAGTAATTGACAAGGTTAAACCATCAGATATAATTAATATCGATGATCTCGCAAATGGTCCTGCTATTGTGGTGGAACGATTGAAAAATCTTTTGGTGAGTTGTGTTCTCTACGACGAATCAACAAAAGAAGAAATTGCTGCCGGAGAATCTTTGAAATACGACTCAATAGAAATGGCAGGAAATGTTGAAACATCCTTGTCTTCCAAAATTATCAGCATTTGTACAGACAGCTCTTGTAAACTGGTAAAGGACAATTTAACCCTCCACGACAATTACCCATTGGGAATTCCAGATTTCAACCGTATTTGGACAGAAACTTCGGATTTGAGACAATTAATTTCATTATTTGTCAGCACAATTTTACTGCCCATTTCAAGACGTCGCATAGCGTTCGCACATTTGTCGACTAGACTTTCTCAAGAGGCATTCTCGGAATCAAGAGATTTGCGACATATTTCAGGAACAATTCTCCCTTTCCTAGAAAAAGAAATCGAAGCAGATCGTTTAAATTTTGATATGGAAAGAGTTGTCAATCTTCAGAAATATGCAAGGGATATTCAATTACGACAACAAAATCAAGTTCTTATCACTCTTCAGGATTTCTTGAACGAATTAATGGCAATTTACGAATTCTACGATCAACCAAATCCCTCAGAAGAAATTGTCAGTCCTTGGCCTGAAGTATACGCTAAATATTTCTACGATGAAAATCCGATCGAACTAAATTGTCGTCAATATCCCACTTGGACCGATAACTTCTTCTTGTCAATAATGAATTTGGAAAAATCATTGAAACTTTTTGTAGTCAGCGTACTGGGTCCAGCTGGTTCTGGTAAAAGTCGACTATTGAATGACATTTTTGGAACCGCGTTTCCAACCCGACCTCAAGCCCGAACAGAAGGAATTTCCCTGAGTCTTGTTCACCTGCAGGAATCTTCCAAAACATCAATTGCCAACGACGTCGACGCACTCCTCATTTTGGACACTGAAGGAATTTGCTCTTTAGACGCAATCGGGGATCATAAAGCAGAAACAGAACACAGAAAAATGATCGCCACGGTCCTGAGTCTCAGTCACATGGTAATTTTTAATTTTAACGGCGCCAAAAAAAGTTGCGTCAAATACTTGAGAAACTTGCCCAGCGGGAACCTGGATAACCTAACTTCTGGAAATTTATTGGAATTGCCGCTCATTGCAACCACTCGTTTGGGAAATGATCCATCGTTGGAAATATTGCAATCCAAAATAAGCATCACGGAAATACCTAAACAGATATTCATGGTACATCAAGAAGTTAATCACGGGCTTGAGGAAAACGAGGGAAATGTTAATGTATACGAAAATGTTGAACAGCTTAAATTAGCTTTCGAAACGGCCGCCTCCGTCTCTAATATTGCCAACGTTGAAATTGGGAGAGATAAGAAGTTGGAGAATTTATACCCAACTTTTTTTCAAAACGACTTGGACTTCGATGCAATTTCTTTTGTATTGGGAAAAATTGAAACGGACGGCGAGAACTACCATAAAAACATTAGTTCCATAAGACAGAAGGTTACAAATGTATTAAAAAATACCCACCAGTTTCCTACCGTCATTGAATGGTTCAACTCTTCCCAAACCGCCCAAAACTGGTTTGCCGATGCAAACTTTGAAAATTCAAGTTTTCCCTGCAATTTAAATTCCATCCAGCAATTACAAATGTACAACAAAATTCGGAATGGAACCTTGAACGACTTTAAATCCGCCGTCGAAGCTGCTCTGGAGTCACACCGGAAAACAATTGAAGAAGACATTGAAGAAGCTGTAGAAAAAGCAGTGGATGATCTTGAATATCTAAGGGAAAAATTGGAACGATTTTTGGGATCTTGTGATTTGACCGGCAGTACGGATGACAACACTATTAAGACTCCATGCTCATTTTGTAAAACCGCAATTGTTCTAGCTTCAAAGGTGAAAATCGAAGCAAAAAATGTAATCGGGGAAACTGGATTAGAAAATAGTGTGGATATGTATTTCATTACCCAGGCAGATTATCATCGACGATATGGCCGTCAGCTGATTGCAGCTGCAGAGTTCAGGAAAAACCGAGTTGAATTACCCGCCACGGGACAAATATTCTACATGATTCCTTGGGATATGAAATATATCATCGCTGACAAAATTCAAGCAGATCTTGACGATCGAGAATTTAACTACAAAGGAAAAGAGCTTATTCTTGAAGAATGCTGGTATATTTTGAAACAACTTGTGGCAAATCAAGTCCAGCTGATTACACTTTCCCGATTGCTAATTGCTGATGCAGAGGAAGAATACAAACATTCTTCTCATCTAGTCATTCCAAATTTGTGGCAAGCTGAGAATTATAGAGGTGGAGATTCTGTTGTAATTTTTGACACTGAAAATAAACCAACATTTTCTGACAACTGGGAACAAGACGAATGGCTTCACCTGCAACTTCAAGGAATGCTGAAATTGATTTTCAGGGAAACTGATGACGCCAATGTTTTTCGCATTGGAATGATTAGGAAATTAAAAGAAAAGATTGACGATTCTGTGGAACAGTTTCAGATACGTCACAAATCTGACATCGATTCGGAAGAAAAGTGGAAAGTTCACACCAGAGGTTTGAGTTTGTTCTACCAACATGCTCTCTCTGAAATGAAAAAATGGAATGAACTTTCGGACCATAATCCACTTACTTATATATTACGACACGAAGAGTTTTATATAAAGGTGATTCTATTTTTTACAATTAACATATTTTTTGAAATACAGATTTTAACGTACTGGTACCTTTCTTTTCAAAACAGGATTTGGACAATCTTTACGAAGATATTGCATTTGGTAAGAAACCAAGTTTGTATAAACAATAAAGGATCCCTACATACAATGAAAATTGTTTATTGGATTGCTGTAGCTGTCAACATACCTTTTGATAGTCTTAGTGCTTACTAATAAATTATGTAGCATTTGAACAACAAATATCAACCTATTTCTATCTACATCAACCTACAAGTTTTCAAATTTCAATTGAATCTTCTATGTAATTCAGAGTAGATTGTAGATATAAAATATTATGCGAGGTTATAATTATTTCAACAATGTATCATTTTAATAAACGAATAAACCATACAAAGCTGTTTTAAAGTAGCGAAAGAATAATATTATTAACGTCGTCACCAAAGGGTTGCGGTCGTCTTCAAATTTCAAATACGGGGGTTTTCACTTTCAAATATAAATATAATTCACTTAACAGTATTTAAAATTCAATGTATTGTTGAGTTCACACAATCGTTATTCTAAAATGTCATGAAGAAGTTGACCACATTTTCCAATGGGACGGACGAATCCTACATCAATGTTGTAAATTAGCTTGCGCCACTTAATAAAATGGCCTACACCGGTTTATTTAAAAATCACAACTGACACCAGACCGGAACCGGTGTTACGTAAACTCGAACGAAACCAAGTTCTAAACTTTATGCGACCAAAAAACCAAACGATAATGTTTCATAATTTGTAGAACGTATTGAGTTAAATAATTGGATGCTATGATCACTTTTATTTTGATGTGCCTAATTTAATTCTGTATAGCTTTCAATAATGATTTGTCTGTCCACACGATAGAATGAGTACATTTTCAGAAAACAAAATTGAAACATGAATTTCACATTGAATTTTGTTAAAAAATTATGACATTCCAGATGGTGCTATATTTATTTTTATTTTTTATTCTGATTCCTTAATCAAACAAAATATGGCACAAAAAATGAGCTTTTCTAATTTCTTCTGATTTCAAAACTACCAAAACTATCATATATTCTCTCACATAACAGTCAAAAGTGATTGCTTTTACGATTTATTACAACAAGGCCAAAAGAACTAACCAAAAACTGTGCTTTAAATTTATTTCATTAAAGTGTTTAAACATAGTTGCTTTGCTAGTTAATTTCATTATAAGAAATAATAGAATATTTGCGCCCCTATGCTTTACTTTCGACTAGCAAGTGCAAAAGTCAAGATAACGATTGGTTTCACCCCTATTAGTAAAATTTACAAAACAGTATTAATTTGGTTCAGTATTTTGACAAAGATTCCTTTGTATTTTAATTAGGATTATCACGAGACTTGCAATATAATAGAATTGATATAAATGACAACATTTTTGAGTAAATAACTTTCCATGTTTTCCAAAAAATTTATCATCTGTCGTAAATCATCGATTTCAATATTTAAAGACATTTCAAAAATTTACAAATTGATTTTTAATCAGGAATTGGGAGTATTTTGCCAAAAACTTACTAGAAACACCATCTATGAAATG
>JABASD010003042.1:0-22304 GCA_019776165.1 Pogonognathellus flavescens
AATCTCGAATTTGAGACAATTAATAAATATATATAAAAATATATATAGGCAAATATTCTATATAAAAGTTTATAAAAGCCTTTATATGCAAAATATCCGCAGCATTTGTGAAATAACGAGGTAAAAGGAAGACTAAGGCTGTAAGAATGTCTATGAGACAGAGAGAAAGATCTACTTATTAGAGATGTACTGCTAGAAGTAAAGATGAGGTATGCAGGAATCTGATTGTGTGCATTACATTAGATTACAGAGACATTTTTCCTTTTGTGTCTTTAGCTTTGGCTTCTTTGTTGAACTAGAACACGACACGACCACGACGACGATGATGATGTACGTTACGTTGGTTGATCGTTGGTTTTGAAGGGACACGAGAGCTTTTTGGCTTAAATATAAAGGCACATATATTATGCCTATATACATCTATATAGAATTTTTGCCGATATGATATGATATATTCAAAATGCAAACCAAGAAAACTCAATGCATGCAGTCATCGTAATAATGTTGTAATTTTGACTTGTGTTGTGTTACTATTGTATCTGCATATCTATCACATCATAATATAATACCGTGTAGTAGTTGTGGATGAGTTCTCTTTGAGTTGATCGCTGGAAGACATTGCCGTTTTCTCATTATGTTCAAAATCTGTTATGTATATGAATTTTTGAGGTTGCACAGGTTTGGTTTTCAGATTAGGCACACTACATTCAACGATTTCTTGCTCTTACACAATCAATTTCAAGCAAAGCACGCAAAATTCTATGTGAGGTACATAATCGTGCGTGTAAATACTGACAGATGTGTATATAGGTAGTTGATTTAGTTATTACTGTATTACAGTTCTTTGTAAAAAAGATGATGATCATGCGGGGAGCAATTCAATTCTATTGTCTTCTTGGTCACCACCTCTCTAGTCTATATATCATTCCCATTGCCAGCAGATATGGGATTTCAATTGGCACAATATTATGGCTGTATTTATTAAGAGGAAAATAAATAGGGAACATCAGTATTTACCTTTTGACTAATGATTCCTAAAACAGACAGGTAGTAATAGGTACTATACTATAACCCAGGTTGAAAAGACTGAAAAGGTCTCCGCAACGATACACAGTAGATATTGTAGCAAATACATGCTATAAGAATTGATTACAAGTAGCAAAGTCGCTATGTCTTTTTTTATGTTGAGATAAAATTTTTTAATGCTTAATAAAGTAGGTAATAGATCGAAAACTGGTGTTTTGAGGAATAGTTTTTGAGGTGTTCTTGAAGGAAAAGTGTATAAAATCCTCATGAGAAAACAGTGAATATTCTAATGATGTAAAATTAATTAGCAATAGAGTCATTCAAAATTTAGACAAATTTTGTTTTGCAAGAAGTATGGTATGTTGTATACGTGTCCTAATTTTTGACTTGGTATTTTGAATGTAAACGTTCTCTATTAGAAATGAGAACTATGGAATAATAAATGATTTATTAAGAAGAATTAGGTTTATTATCGCAATGATTATTGTTTTCTCACCTTAGCTTGATTAGATTTTCCTGGTGAAGATTTTGAATGAGGAGTAGATTGATCTCTTGACGCCCTTGATGTAGTAGATCGAATTTTTGCTTTTCCAGATTTATTGTTTGTTGATGTAATATTATTATTAGTTATTGAGGATTCTTGCATTTTTAATGGATTACTCGCCCCCTGAGAATCTTCACTCAGGCTAAAGTTTAAGTTTAAATCTTTGGAATGTTTTTGCCTTTTTGCACATTCTGTCACAGACAGAGAACTAAAAAATGTAAATAAAAACACTGCCAAGATGGAAACTGATATTGACATACAAAAGTAGGATTTATGTAGATTTAAATTACTCCTATTTGATTTCGGTCGAAATAATCCTCGTAACTCCATTGTCTTTATATACGTAGTAGCAATAACTGTTCGATTTAAATCCAACTTTGATTTTCTCAAATCAAAAGAAACAATTTTTGAAATACCGTCTTAGATATTACATCTGCAGTTCACAATTACAAAAATTCTGTTCTCTGAATCAAAAATGGCACTTGTAATTTATTCCATAAACACAAACAAAATATTCAGAACCTGTCCACTTGTAGTCTCATAATTGTTTCAAAACGCGAATTAGAATTTGAATGAGTACATCTGTATCCTGTAGTAATTTCTCAGTTAGTACATGGAAATCAGCACATGTAGCTGTATTTGTGTGACTGCATGTGCAATGAACGACAGTCAAACTTGAATTGCTCAGCTCACCTGAGACGAGTTGAGTTTTCTTCTGTATCTCTCTCTCTCTGCGTCTCTGACTGTCTCTGTTGTGTTCTTTCGTATATTCTAATGTAAATATTGGCGTTGATTGAGCATGGGGTTAGTTGAGTCAGCTGCGGTGTATTAGTAGCAGTAGTTGTATTCTAAATTCCATTAAAACACATTGGGTACAAATAAGATGCGATGCCGAAGAGACAAGAGAACAAGTGTGGTGTGCTGCGTTGTGGCTATGGTACTCTTACAACAATATATGGATGGTTTTCTGATCTTCAATTCAATAATGGTTTGCTGAATGCGCAATGGTTATATTATTATGGTCTTAGTCCATGATATGGATGGTGGTGTCTTGTGCTATGGTTTGGTTTCAAATTATCTTGCACAACCAACAACGAATACTATTCTTGTGTGTATATTATGTGTATGTAATACCAGGGCTTTATTGCACCAGACGAACTAATACATGTACACCTGTACTGTGTTAATACTTACTTAGTATGTACGAAAATGATTGTTTTGCACGGAAAGGGTAGGCTGAGATGCTCTGAGAGAGAGATGAGGAGATGAGATGATGTTCACAACACTGCATTACATTAGTTACTACTACTACTACTACTACGGCAATGCAATTGTACAATAAGCCGTTAAGTGTGTATATGTAAGTAGTATATACGTATATAGTATATAAGGGATAGCTCCACTGTGTACTATTACAGCTTGAGAGATCCGAACCACGAAGAAGAAGAAGAAGAACTTGGTTTGTTTTGCCTGCTATGAGAAATGAGATTGACTGCGAAGAGTTCTTCTTCCTATGTGTGTTGTATTGTGCTATTATTTACTTTAGTTGGCTCTTCCACTGCAAAATGCACGTTGAGAAGTGGGAGTAGGTGTATTCCGTGCAACAGCACACACACACACAGGAGGCAAAGACACAAACAGGTAGTAGGCACTCACAAGGAGGAACTAGATGATACGAGTTCTTATTTCTATGTATATACAATTAGGTATAGGAAATTCATATAAATTCGCATGTACTACTAAATTCTGAATTGCAATTGTAGTGTAAAGGTAGTCTCTCTCCGGTACTCGTAGTAAAATAACGTAGTGGTATAGTTACTCGTTAACACGGGGATGTGTATAGGTATGTATGGTCTAGCGATCACTGTGTGTATACTCTCCGTTTAGGTACTGCTGCGTTAAACTTTACTGTGATGATAATTCTCTGTTCTTCTTTAATGTGCTTAGGTATAGGTATATATTTGTATATTATATATATCGTATATTTAATTCTACTATGTGTACAACAGTTGTGCTTATATCGGATGGTACACACAGAGATCACAACACTACATAGATATATCACCATCAGTTTCTGTATATAGGAGTTTGTACATGTAGGGTAGGTAGTGTTTTGAATAAGAGCATTATATTCTTTTGTATCGAACGAGTCACTGTCAATCTTTTCCAAATCTTGTTATACAGATATTTAAAGAAAAACATGTTTCCATCAGAGTTTCTTATTACTTTATGGTTGACTAATGCCATTTAGATTGCAGTTAGCAGTAGTTTATACACGGAGATGTATTATAAGCTTTCAAGGATTAACTTTGCAAAGCTAAGTTGGTTAGCTTTGATATGTACTGTAATGGTAGTAGTATGTCATGCTGTGATTTATCTGTTTTCTTAAAAAGAATGCAGCGAGAAAATACTTGCATTCCGATCTTCCCCTGAATTGTTGTTACGTAGGTATTAGATCTAATAAACGTATATAGGTAAAGCAAAATATAATGCAATCTAAATTCGGCTTAATTTCAGCTTAATTACTTAATATAGGTATACAATACAACTTGAATTTTTAATAAATGTAAAAATTCAGTTTAGAAATAAGTTTGATTACAATTTAAGACATTTCCGATTTTTTATACTTCGTTTTTATTTTTGGCAATCTCCTTCCGGTCTCTATAAGATGATAAGATATTATAATTAATATTAATATTATAACAGGTTCACGTACGTAGAGAATACCAGCAGACAAGTCTTAGTTTAATGTAATAATTTAAGCATCACCGTTTACAGAGTATAATATTAAAACTGATTGAAAGTTCTTGTTTCTACTGCTAACAAGTTATAAGAAATTAAAAATAGATTAATAAGAGTATAAAATGAGTAAAAAACTTTGTTCAGTCAGTGTAGCTCATTCTGCTAATTGAGGAATATACATAGTGAACAATGTCTCAGATTATTTAGATAGGGAGATTAAAGTTCATGTGTTCTCGCCTTGTGTATTGTATTCCTTTGTTGTGTTTTATATCAGATATGATGTCAAGATCAAGTGATTGTTTGCATATTAGTACCTTGCTAGTGCGTGTGTATGCTCTCAAAGGCAATGCAATGCAAGTGTATCAAGTTGTTGCATACAGAATGGTTAATGGTTGAGAAGTATGTAATTAGCAGCTACCGGGAGAAAAGAAAAAAATACTTGCGTTAGTTAGGAATAATGTCAGAGGACATTATTAACGACTATACCCTCCTGCTATGACTATTACCATAGGTATATGTACTATGTACATGTGTGACAAAACAAGCACATACTGCTGCAAGTGACACCAGTAGTCATGTAAAGAATGCAAACTACCTGAGTTGATGAACTTCAACTTTTCATTTAATAATAACGAGCATCTGCTCTTAGTTAGTTACTAATAAGATGAGAAAAGAAAAGCAACAGCAGTTGAAAATCAAGTCATTATTACAAGTACGTAGCTATAATTTTATTCCGGCTCTATATACAACGTACGTGTAGTTGCAGATGTGATGATAATGCAAACGTTATCTTTGCGTGTGCGTTTGTTGGAATTTCGATTTCTTTCTAGTTCAAGAAACTTCTAGCTGATTTGTTGATACTTGTATAGAAAAATTCTTTTTATATTACAAAAGATAAAAAGATGAGTCAAGAGTTATTAATTAAACGCTCGTTTTATGTTTGCGGTAATAATACTTACTTGTATCTCAGTCTCAGTATTTTTTATTTAAAGTCTTTGTGTTAAAAAAGTTGTACTATTGCTGCATGTAATATCCACCTACAATCTGAAGAACTGCACAACATCCTCTGGCTTCTGTATTTCTGGTTCTGGTGTGTGGTACTTTATCTTTGAGACTATTACTTTGTGTTCTTTAGTACCTATGCATGCTTAATGAGCAGAAGAATGATGTAGCGTAATAATAATAATAACATTATGTAATATATAGGTAATAGTGTATAAAGGATGTAAATATAAAGAAATTCTAATGGGGCTAGTAGTAGTTGTATGATGTGTTGTATTGTATTTTGTGTGTAGTAGGTTTATAGGAACACAGGATATGAGACTCAGACAGTTTTTCTAGTTTTAGTATCTTAGATCGTTTAGGTTTTAATAAGGGTGAAGTGAAATGCACAAGGCGTTAAGCTGTTTGTAGTTTGTTCTTCACTTGTAATACGGTAACAATTTTTTAACGTTACTTTCGTTCCGTGCTACGATGTTTATAGTTAGTAGCAGTCAAAGATAATTGTAATTATCCTTGATGTTCTTCTCAACTGTTTGTAAACACCATTTAGATAAGTGAAATATGTAACGTTTGAACTTTTTCACCTTGTATTGCATTATGCCGTCTTCTATCTGTACATATTATGTAAAAGTGCATTTATTAGACCGTCAGGTCAGGGTGGAACGGGTGGATGTTCAATCTGTGGTAATTAATAATAATTCGTAATAAATGAATTTAAACATTACTTTTATTTGTCGTTTTAAAATGTAAAGATTCCAATAGATATTATCTAATCTGCATTCACGACGTCTCATTTAAAGATCCGTGCTATCATTGCTATCCCGATTGAATATTCGGTAGATTTGTGTACGTTGTGTCATGAGAAAATGAAAAACACTTAATATTATTCTTAACATAGAATAGAATAACCAACAATTAAACATGAAATATTGTCAAACTATAATTTCTGATATAACCATCCAAGCAAGTATGAAGTAAGTTACATAGATTATTAAGACGCACATGCAAGAATTGTAGTGTTATAAGAAACAGGTACATACACTTTAAATCTGTGGCAAAAATATTTTTTTACAATGGGTCCTCTTTCCCTTGTGAGTATAAACTTGAGACTAATATTATGAGTCTATGTGTAACAAGTATCGCATCTCAGTCAGTATAGGTAAATATAGTTAGGTAGGTTATTTTCATTTCTGATCCTATGATATTCCTAAAGCTGCATCTTAATAAACGCATAAAATATTGTAACAATAGTATTATAGCGTTTGTAGCTACCTACTTACTTGTATGTTACATTGCTATAAAACCAAGTACATTAGTAATGAAAGAAGGCATAGTTTATTATTGTACTCATCTTTCGTTGCTCATTTGGTCTCTGCTGGTCTCGTCTCGGGTCGACGCTACAGCTAGCTGACCGTGATCGTGATATTTGAAATATCACAATTGTTATTGAGTTGACTGTGGGAATTGGAGATTGAGAAAGAGAGACTTCTTCTTCAGACTTATGTTGTACTGCTTCTACAATACTCTGACTCTATAGCTGAATGAACGAGTATTATTTTTTACTTTATCATTGGTCTAGTCATTGGAAAGCAAAGAACATAGTGGAACTGTTGTTGCTATATTTAACATTTAAATTAAAGTGCGTTCCTTTCTCAGAATTCGGTCTGACTACAATAAACAAAGATAACATTCAACATTTCGACGTGAATATTGCTTCTGGTGGAAAAAGATTTCGGATTAGAAAGTTTAAATTAAAATCTTGTCGCTCGTGAGAATTTCAGTATGCGTTTTTAAATGTTTGTTCCTTGTTTGTTTGTTTGCACAAATAGAAGATGAGTTATATTATGCCGCATTGCACTTATAGCGTGGCAATTCGTGTATCTTGAGAAATGAGAATATTTTTAGTTGTGTTGACCGTGTGCTCCCATTATTGTCAAAGTGTAGTATAGGTATATGTTGTATCATTGTATCTCTCTATATGTACCTATGCTGAAAGAAATATCATACACATTTAAGCGCATCTTTTATTTGTATTATTCAGTGCGACCTATACCTATTTTAAAACTAGCACTAGTACACTTGTACCTTCGTCTCGTAGATTTGATTCAGTTGCGCTATAACTTCGCAAGCGAACGAAAACAATGTTTTTGTTTTAAAACTCGATTGTCATGCAATTACTCGTATAAATAATAAATATTAGTATTTGCAGAAGAAGAGTGTTTATTTTTATCGCTAGACTATATAGATATGCTACTTATATGTGTGTGTGTGTACATGTAGCACTTTAGGTACCGCAGTACCTCATGCCACTTTCTCTGGTAGAAGATATGCCGATGCGTAATAAAATGTATGGAATTGTTTGTTATCTACAATGATGATGATGATGGATGATAAAAAAACGTGCAGTACAACATAAAAGCACCCAATACTCACTCACTTGCAAAATGACTTGTTTTTTCACATTTTTCTTCAACCAAATCTTTCTACACTTGGTTTTTCTGCTGTTTTCAATTTTCAAAATTGGCATATCATCCCTTTGTAGCTTTTTGTGTGGAAGCTCACACAAATATAAATACAAACATACATCTTTCAATTGTATGTTCAGATACAGAAGCTTTTTTACCATTATACTTCTTTAGAATGGATGAATACAATAACATACTTAATGTGAATACCTTTGAGTCATTGGAATTTGTATATGTGTCGGTAAATGGTAAACTGAGCGTGTACAAACGAATTTTTACAGTTCAAATAATGTGCTATTATCATCTCAAACATCTGTATTCTCATGTATGCTATACGTGCATTAAGTACTTGTGTGTATCGAATGTTCTTCATGGTAGTTGTATCGCACAATTAACGCGATTATGATATTTAGTGCATCCGGAATTCTTATAATTTGTGAATCCGCTAAACTAGGCTACAAATTGCAATCATTTGCATATAGTGCATGGAGTGCACGTGTAAACTCTAGATCACATTCTGGATTACTTACTTTTAATTTACTTTACAATAATATTGACACTTTAAATGTGTGCAAATATTATTGAAGTCAAGATTTAAGACTCACTTGTCCGACTTTCTCTTAAAACATTGTTGTAGTTACATAGGGAAATAAAAAATTGTAGAATTTGGTGCTAAACGCTTGGGTTTAAATATATGTATTTTATTTCACTGTAGTTTTTTACAGGTTTTGTGTAAATTGAATTTTCGTGTTTTAGCTCATCTGATAAATCGTTTTGTCTGATCAATATTATTAGAATTGATTGCAATAACTGGGTACGAAAACCAAATGATGAAACTGTATAATATTATTATCATTAACCAACGTAAGAAAGTTGATGAAGGTTGACACATGACCTTGTCATGTTCACTCATATTTTCTTATCATCTGTACACACCACGGATCTGTATCATCGGTATCACGGTATCAGCAGCTACAACCTCAGAAGTTGTATTAACAAGTGTACTACATGGAAAATACGACCAAGAATGCATTTAGGTACTGAACCGCCTTTAAGGTACTTGTTTGGTTGTATTACATAGTATTTCTACGAAGGAATTTGCTCTGTGTGTTTGATTATGATTTTTTCTGAAGCTTGATTCACGCCTTTCGGTTGTTGTGTGTCAGGAGTTGTAAGTTTGTAAGTAATGACTGCTGTGGAGGATGTTTTCTCACGTTTTCCTGTGTTTTCTGCATATGTGCTGTGTTACTGTTACTTCTGTAAGTTTACAGTAAGTAGAAATTATGTCCCTGTTCACTGTTCAGGCCAAATCAAGATTAGCTCTCGGAAAGGTGCTACAAATCTGCAAAAATGAGTTTCTTTTCTGTCAACGGAAATGTTTGTCCGACCGAGCGTTTTATATCTATGCGTTACTTGTCTTCGGATAAAACTCTGCGACTACTTTATGACAAGTTTTTAAGCGAATGTGGTGAGTTGGATTGTAAACTGTACTTGCCATGTGGAAGTGTGTTCTTTTACACTTCAATATAAATACACTTTCATTTAATCACACAGGTATAATACATATACCTTGTATAATTGAATTACTCGCACTGTCGCACTTATTTACCTGCACTTTTTAACCTTCATGCAGTATTGCATTGTTTCTCTTTTGACAAACTGAACCCTTTTGACCTCATATACTTCATACAATTCGTTTTCTTTTAATTCTGCTAATTTTTGAGGTTTAAATACACAAAGCCCTGTCATTAGATTTTATTATTCAAAGAGTCAAGACTCAATAAGAGTAGCGGTTGCCGCTATTATTTTTTCCACTTACCCTTTTGTTTGTCATTGTCGTTACTTATACTTAAATACCGTTGCATTTGGAAAAATATTAAGTGTATACAAATACGTGCTTGCTCTTCAAAGTATTAATTTCTCTCATTCTCTACACACTACACTGATTGAATTCATTTTTCAATGGTACTGATAATTCTTTTCACATTGATTATAATAATGGTTATTAGTACGTGTTTACATGCAACAGCAATTAATAATATTGCATGCGCCATGCAACATGCAATATTTAGCAAGATTTAAATTTGCATTCAATCACACAAGTCTTGTAATTGTTAATTTGTAACAGACTTTCATTAATTTCCTTACTAAAACTCTCTTCATAAATGTCAAGTGTGCATTGTTGTGTAAAATTCCAAGTGCCCCTCTGTATGAATGTTCTACCAGGTATTCTATAATAATTTATTTTCTTCTTTGTCTCGTTCTTCTCGAGTTATAAAAGAAGAAGAATAGATTTCATTAGTTATTTTATCCTGAGTGTGTCACTGAGTATCACGGGCGTTATGCTCTTGTTACATGCGGAAGTAGTGACCTTTTTTGTTCTGAGTGTGTGTATGTGTGTGCACTTCTTGCAACTAATGCTCTTATATGTAAAATATTATATATCAACAATGATTGTGTATTTTTATTTTCCCCTGAGGATGTAGTTTACTATTGTCATCTGTATATAGTGGATGGCTGTATGTGTGTTGTCTGTCTTCTTCTTTAGGTCGTCTTCTCGTAATGCTTTTGCATGTCGCATTAAACAGATGCAGTGTAACACAACAGCACCACAGACAATAGATTTACTGATTTGAAAAGCACAAGAATACCATCACAATATAAATATTACTATATACATATATATATAGTGCATAGCAAATCTTATACATACATTCGGTATTTGTCCTGCGTGTCTTCCTGTAGTAGACTTACATATAAATCTCGCTTCGAGTTCACGGGGCCGTTTCTGTGCATCTGCTGGCGTAATGTACAATTGTGTTTCGTAAAGTCGTGTTTTTATTTAAGGTATGCGATTGAGCAACTGAACTGAACTATTTGTAGGTGGATTAGAATTTGGATCTTCTAATATATGATCTGCACTATATTTAATGTTCGTATATAAGTAAGTGCCCATATACCTAAGACAGCTTTTATTGTGTTAGTATTTTAGTATTACGTATTATAGTATGTAATATACGATTTTGTATGGCATGGGACAACAAGGAAGGGTTGTTTATAGTCATTGTTTGGGAATAAGGGTTAAGAATACGTGCACTTGGTTGTTACACCTTTCGGCTTTGGCTTTACAACAATTTATAATTGTAACGCTTAGCTAGGTTTACGAGTTTGGAGCAAGTTGGTCCCGACCGACCGACATGACAGACATCACCAGAGACGAGAGGTTTCTTCAACTTTGTTTGAAGCTCCATTGTCAGTCTCATTGTCTCTGAATGTGAGAAACGTGAGTCAAATGCTTATTTCGACACAATTCTGACGATATTAGTTATTGCTCGCACATGCGTTAATGTCGACACGAAATAATACGCAATCAAACACAAACTCTGACTTTATACTACAATTAGTCAGAGAACGACAACGGCCAATACAGTATATAGGGTTAATCACACTTTATACAAGTCTAGCGTAACTATATTGCTAGTTAGTTAGTAAGTATAGCATGATTAGGTAGTTCATTAGTGTTTTATAGTGATGGGCTTTATTAAAAGCTATAAGGATACGGATGATGCTCTGAAAACGAAATATCTATTACCTTACATGATTATTATAATTATTAATCCGGCCAGAATACAAAATACTTGTTGTAATCTTCAGAAGGTCTTTCTTTATAGATATACTGTGGCTAACATGTAATAAGATTGTATTCCGGTGCACTTTTATGATTTGTAAGTAAAGCCACACAATTATTCACTCATTCAGTTCTATGTAGGTATATGAATGTATGTACCTATACTGTATATATATATATGCTGTAATTTTAATGATAGTTATGTACATACATAAAAGTAGATATATAACGAATAATCGCGTATAGGTATACATACAGTATTAGGTATAACTCTTTTCGCAAATCGTATTGTTCCACACAAGTTTTCGTAGGGATTTGTATTTGTGTGGAGTATTCGAGACTGTGAATCAAGCTTAATCGTACATCACGTCTACAAGATACGGATGTATGCCCCTATTCTGTATTTTTGAGAGCGTTCGGGGAATTTAAGGCTTGTTATTGTTTTTGAAGCACCGTTGCCTTGTTGCATCTCTGTCTGTTGTTATTATTTGTTGCTTGTTTGTCCGTGTTCACTCTACTGTGATTTCTAAACTTCATCTTGACTAATTGAGTCATTTTGTCATTATTTTCACGCTTTTCTGCTATAACTTGCATTTCTGCAACACACATTAGTACAAATGTATAGTGCACTAGACAGACTGTGTAAGCAAATTTGTATGTAGGTGATGGTACTGTACTACTACGTACTATTAGTAATTGGAAAATGTGCGTTATTTTTCAGAAATAACCGATAATGCGTTGTTGGTCGCGTGGTGCATTGTTCCAATTAACAAAACTTGCAAATATGTGTGGAATATTTGGTTTGCATGAAACGAATGTGTCGGTTGACGTGTGTAAAACTCAATTGTTTGTAAATTGGTCAATACAAGTGCAATTTTTAAATTCCGGTGTAATTATGCTTTTCTACAGCTGAAATATTATATTGGAGAAGTTGTAGGTAGGTAATAAATACGTCGTTTTCTGTTGATTGCATACGAAATCATCGAAGAATCGAGTTTAACGCATTACATTGAGCTACATATAAGTGTTCAAATAATTAGTTAATCGCTGCTGGTACCAATTTACTGCAGCTATACTTAGATTAAAATGTAATAAAAATACTCTTACCATATAATATATGATGAGTATATTTGTCATAATAAAATTACATTATACTATTATTAATGCGAAGAAAGTTTCATGGCAGTATCTAAGTAGTAATAACAATTACAAATACATTCTTCGTCGTAAGTAGGATAATAAAAATAACATTGAAGTATCTGTGTGTAAATAATTACGAGAGAGCTATTATTATAAAGTATCTCCCAGGTTTGAATGACAGCCGGTTTTGCTATGTAAATAACGACTTGATTCTTAAGATATATAGTACAAATACTTGCATCATGGTAATGCAATTGTGTTTGTAACTAGCCCTGTAGAGCAGAGAGGTGTTTGAGTGATGTTCAAGTGTGTGAGTTTAGTGAAGTGTACAATGCATGGCATTTTTTATACCGAGTTTGATCTAAAATAAAATTGATCTTGATGAGTCAAACGGTATTTCACCGGCTTACAAGAGAGATACTCGCTATCTTTACAGGTATGCACACTTCTATATAACTTACCTGTACCATAATACGCTTTTTAGCTTCAGTCAAATTGCCTTGTCTGCGTGAAAGAATGAAGAGAATGTTGATTGTAAGGCAAACTATCATACTTCACTGGCAATGTCACACTATATACCTGCAGAGTACTTTCAAACACACTGTCATACATGTTACTGTTAAAAGTGTGTAATATTATATTATATAGAGAATCTGAATCAAAACAGTCATTCATTCGTGTAGTATAGAGTAAACTACATACGTATGCAAGCAAGCAGCACAAAATAAAAGATGGGATGAAGATTGAGAGCAATTACACACTTAGCTTGCAGAAAAGGATAAGAAGTGAACAAGAAAGATTTAAAGGGAAGACAAACTAAACTAAAGCCCTAGTTTTGTCATAACACCAAATTCTTCTCTACTTAATTGTAATTATTATCGAATTTTATGGAGAGTGTACTATGCACTACTAATTGCCGCAGTGTATAAAATATATATAGTGACTGCAGTGTGTGTGGATGAACAATGACAATGACTTTACTTTATATACACAAAACACAAATACATACAGCAATTGGGTAACGTATAGGGAAATGGTAAATACCTACAAGTCAGTCAGGGGAGCAAACTAGGAAACTAACACAAAAATTAATGTTGTGTGTTCTGCTCCTAATTGTAATGTCGTCATTTTATTTTATAGCTCATTTGTACTTGTACAGCCACCACATAGCTTAATCTTAGTAACTTAAAGTGTGCTACGTGTACGTGCATCCCATATTACATATATTTGCACTTGAGTAATTACAATTTACCTACTAGAAAAAGAATTCTGTGCTACTACTACTTAAATTAAAAAATGTCTCCACGATTTTGGTTATAGTGGCAATATTCATATTTTTTACTGGCAGTGCTTTACGATAGGAATATTACAAGTAATTTCATTTCTTCTTCGTATGAATAAATTAGAGATAAAATGCTGAGAAAGTCACGATGATAGGATTTAATGAATTTAGTTTCCTCTGAGTTCACCTAGATTTCTGTCGCAATGGTAAGTTAAAGCAAGTACAGGCACTGATAATAATATAGGCTAATTATTATGTTGCTTCCCTCAAATAGAAATGAAAAGGTAAACAGATAGCAGCAGTGGTGCACACAATAAATTTACACAAAGAACATTTCACATGGGTGCACGTTCCTTTAGTCTAATGCTACATTGTCACAATAAAGCCTTTGAAATTTTCATTTTAACACATTAGAGGAAGCTTACGGAGAAAATTACCATCTGTGCATGCCAAGGTTCAATACACCGTGCTAAACAAAGATGTTAACAAAAAATTGCACTGTTTATGGCAGAATTTATGTATTCAGCAACTTTCAATAAACCGTGTCAGCAATAATTATTTTCATTCTTGTTGATATTGATCCCTTTATATTCATAATGTGTCAAAAAGTTAATAATGTACTTTACATGTCAATTAACTTTCTTAAATCCAATATCATTAAATACTGTATATAAAAAAGTTCTACAAGAAAAAGAAAGGAACAGTTTGTTCTTTCGTTTTGGCAATATAAATGCATACTTAAGTACAAGGGTTATAGTATATTAAATTTTTAAACGAGAGCGAGAGAGAGACACCATAATATGATTAATATTTAAATGCGTGAGATTTCCATAAGTTTATTTTATGCCCATTAAACAGTGTAATTACGCTGAGTCTGCAGATAACCTCTCGTCAGGGTAATCAGCGAACATAAATAAGTGAATGGGTTCAGTTCAGGAATAAATCTTAAAATTTTCTTATAAGTAAATGTATCCTGTGTGTAAGTTACCTTGCAGGAGAGTGCCTATTACTTATTTTATCAACATACGAAAGTGTGATGCATTGTGTGTAGCATTTTACCGTTCGTTGTTGTTGATTTGATAAGTACGAGTACTTTTAGTACCAGAACGTGCGTGTTAAGACTTAAGAGTATACCTATACGTGTCATTATGGCACAGCTAAAGCTAATAGTTGCTTCCCTGCGTATTTATACCATGTGCATGAGTTTTTAAACTTGCAGAATGAAGTATACGCTGTGTGGACGCATATTAAAGTTATTTAGTGGTTGTCGTACGTTGTAATCATGTTTGTTTATAATTTTTTTATTGCTGCAAGTGTGCAGTGGCCAGATAGGTATGGTAGGTTATGGAAAAGTGTGTCGTAAGGCGTTCTCGAGCTCATTTTTAATGATAAGATTTATTTATGTAGTCTAATGTGATAGTTCATCGTCACCTTTCGACTCATCAGTTCCAATGTAAACGAAAATGGCACGCTATATGTTTGTACAGATATATATACTCACTATAGTAGACGTTATGTGCTTTACGCACAGATAATTTGATCTTTTGCTGTGAATAATAAGATAATTCTACTCTGGCTTGTTTGCTCTAGTAAAAAAATACGTGCCGCTCTGCACTTGTGATTTGTTCTTCTCTGTATAGTGAAAATGATGTCCCGTTTTTGTTAGAAAAATAAAAGTTACACACATTTACATGCATACTTAGGTATTTGTGTGTACGTTTAAGGTGGATGTTGTTTTCTTGGTGGATGTTGTTTTCTTGGGGTCAAAATTCCACATTATTAAGATTCCCGTGTCCCACTCGTAAAAATGCACACAGATATCTGTTCACTCACAGTAAGAGTTGATTTATGTATCACACTCTGCAAATCTCGACTTTAAACTTTTGTAGTGCTATTAGAAAAAGAAAGGAGATGTGAATTATTCCCAGTGTTTACTTTTCTTTCTGGTGTATCAGTTGTCAGTATATAAATGTATATGTACACTATTACACATATTATAATGCTATTTGCTACTGGTAGTATCAAGTCTTTGTGTTTGTTGTGTATTCATTGGCAAGTCTAATTTAATTTTTTCACTTGATCGCATTCACAGTCTTTGCTTTCAACTCTTTCAGTCGTTCACGAGTATTACTTGCATTAGTACGGATATAGCGTACAACTTAAACAGGGAAAATGTCAATGCATGCTTAGAATTCGTTCTTAAGTGACATGGACATGACAGCTGTGAGAATTCCTGACTTTAAATACTTATAAATACCTACACTAACTTCATCCAACGAAACTTTATAAATAGTAAAAGGATCCTTTTTCGAATTATCGTGTATTCATCTGTACTCTAGCACTGTGTCTATTAAGAATTACTATGTCTATTTAACTTTTAACATTTACTTTCCTACAGTTGTAGTTGTATATGTACCTATCAACTTGGTATTCTATTTTGTAGGCTAGATCTATATAGGATATCGTCATATATGAACTGTACACTGCATGGATTTCTGCTAAGGTATACTAGGAGGTAGAATAATCAACAGGGAATAATGAAATGAAATGAATGCAACTATTATTTTTTGTATTGATGTCATTTCATTGCTGTGTGCTTTGGTTCGTGTCTTTTTTCGTTCGATGATGATGTGAGTGAAGTGCATTGAATGAAATTGAAGTGTCTTCTTTCTAAAGTACTTTATTCTTCTTGATGTCGTCGTTGGTTGGATTGAAGTCTGGATGTAATGGTGGAAGTTAATACATATATTATATACGGCTAGTGCTAAAAAGATGCAAATTTCAAAGCTCTGTGTGCTGTTAATGCTTGCTAAGGCTAACCTACTGACTTTTTCAATTGGAACAGGAAAAATCGTGTAGATATTTGATGAAGGATAATAAAAATACAATTATGACATGACAGTAGTAGGTAGTAAAGGAGAAGTTTCTAAATGCAAGCAGGGAATAAAAATAATAATGGTAATATTAATATTGTCAAGTTTACGTAGTCATTAGCAAATATGACAGACAGGCAACTCATGAAATGAAACTGATCTCATTCACTCAAAAAATGATGCCTTTACCATCATGTCATTCTCCATTACCTGTTCCTCTTTAGATGCTACTTCACTTTTGAACGTTGCTAACTAGGTAGTTAGTACATTGTTATCGTAGTCGAGTTAATTAAACGCACATGCATAAACGTAGGCATATTATGGTTATGGTTATGTCCAAATGGAATTTATATGCATAATGTGCCAGACAAGAGGACAGACGTGATTCTCAACTGAAATGGTAGCAGCAGTGGCAGTGCCGTTTGGTGTAGCAGTCGCGTGCTGATTTCGATTTTGACCTGGAATTCAACTTGAAAGTAGATGCTCAGATTCCTAAACTCCTAGATTTAGAAATTGCAATGTTGTTTTATATATGGAGTGCTTGCAGTCGTAGGTGCAGTAGTAACCGGATCACTTTATTTGTTTACGCTTTGTTTTAACTGTATTTGGGTACGCAGTACGCATTTACATACATATTTGTAAACGAATTTACAATAATATGTGCAACTGTCGCTCACAACTTTTTCTATTGAATTCTAAAGTTGGGCTTTTTGTGTGTAGGTTCTTACATACGAAAGGGATAATAATAATATTTTTTGTTACTCGTAGTACAATACTATATCTGTATATGAGACAATTTGTTTTCTCTTACGAAGAAACAATTTCTAAATGTTATCGTGTAAAAGAGTTTAACGAACCTAATGGTAATAGCTATTTTAATAAATCGGTAGAACATTTCATTTACACATCGGTATTGCATATAGACATTTGTCGGAAATACTGCGCTAGCATTAGAAGTAACAAGTATGCATATTAATACTTATTTAATTTATTGCACTTTTTTGAAACTGTATTTTTGCAACATGATTTCATGGATATGAAGGTACTTATGATATTGTATCTTGGTGTGGTTTTTTGCTATGCAAGGTTTTTTACAGAATGGTCGTGTAGAAGGCATCGTTGCATTGGGTTTTGTTCTGCTAAAAATGAATAAAATATTATTCTTCAATCACGATACATTTTTTGTACGCGACAGATTTTATGGCAACTTCTTGTACAACGGTCGTGAAACCGGAGTAAGGATAATATTATTTGCATGTAATATTCGCAGCAGAGTCAATTTTTCATTCATAATTTTACTGTCGTTAGGAATTCTTTTCAACATTGAATATTATCAGCACTCAAAATAGTAATCCATATTATATTGTTAATGTAAGTGTAGTAGCTGTAAAAATAGCAAGTACCTTAATTTACTGTATTTGCAAATATGTATACTATTATGTGTTGTAGTTGTAGCAGAGTTAATGTCACCTTTTAATTTCGTAGAAAATAAACTTGGGCAAGGTTTTCGTTTGTAAGAAGCTTTACAGCATTCTTCTGTACAAAATGTGCAAGTAGGTACTTCATGAAGTGCATATTGCACGGATGAGGTTGCAAGATTATTGACTGGTGACTTTTCTTGTACCATTGTCCATATAGCGACAATGGCGACAAAAAGGAAATCCAAAGCCTTTAAAAGACGAATACTAAATTATAGTGAAAATATGACAGGGTTCATGTGTTTTAAGATTACTGATTACTGTGATTACTTATGCATGTGTGAGCATTAGAATATTTGTACGTAAACATTTTTGTGTTGACCTTTGAGGAACATCAGTGATGCTTTTACAGCTAATGTTTTCCAATGTCTTCTAGGTCAAGTTTAAAGTTCTGTTGATGTAGCGGATACAATCGTTTTCAATATAAGAACATTGCTGTGGCTCATTTAACACTTTTCTCTTTCACGTATTATGCTCTTCTATCGTTTTTGTTGGTTAGCACAAAGATCCATTATGTAGCCCTACGTACTTAGTCGTATGAGTCTCAAAGGAATTTAGAATTATGTGTGCATGGTTTGATATGAAGAGAATAAGACGTAAATCACCACCAAGTTTTTACCTGCAAGCCGAATCTTTCAAAAACTCATTTAAGCAAGACATGTTACATGTTTTTTATATTTATCAAATTATTATATAGTTAGTAACACGTATGAAAT
Source organism: Pogonognathellus flavescens (assembly GCA_019776165.1). NCBI lineage: Eukaryota > Metazoa > Arthropoda > Collembola > Entomobryomorpha > Tomoceridae > Pogonognathellus > Pogonognathellus flavescens. The sequence continues at coordinate 18,897 of JABASD010003042.1, forward strand.
ATGAAATCTCGTCACATGCAATTGTTTTATTGTTTTTCAATTCCGATGCGTTTTCTATTTTCCACACATACTTTCGTTAAATTATCGTCATCTGTCACTCAAAACTATCATTAATTGTTATAAGTGTTGTGGGCAATCAAATAGACTAACTTTCATGTCGAATCAACCCACAAAGTTGATTTTTTCAAAGGAAAATGTGCAAGCATTAGAACAGTCTCTCTGAGCCTTGCGTTTATCTGTATCTTCGAGCAATCTCTGTAAATGAAAGTTGAACTGACGAACACGTGTCGTCAAGTTTCTACTACTAATACCTTAAAAGTGTACATGTACTTAGCTCCGAAGAAGAAGTGATGAAGTCTGCTTTCTCTATTTCCATAATTTTTATAAAAATGCAGCTAACAACTTTGTTAGTTAATTGTCATCTCGTTTTCTTTAGTTTCGCCTGTAAAGGACGATACATTTAAATACACATGCAATTATTATACAGAGATACAAAGATTCTGCTAATGATGCGTGAGTAAGTGGACGAGGTACTTAAGAGGAAAGTAAAATCCACGATATCTGATTCTTTTAATTCATGATATATTGCCTATATAAAATATATAAATATATTTATAATACAATTTTGTGTTATAAATTTTAAATACGCTTGAATAAGTTGTTAAATATTTTGTATTATACGCTAAGTGTGCAGAGAGACATAGACAGTAGGAATAATAACCCAACCACAATACGACTATCCATTATTAACTGTAGGCACTAATAATCCCAGAGTCACGCCGCGAATATTTCTTACCCAGAGATCTCTGTTACAATTACAACTGGTTCTTCACCATGCACGTACAAATAATAATGCAAAGTATTAGTTTTGTAGTGTAGTAGTATTATGATGTGGAAGAAAAAATAATCTTCGAGCAGAGTACTCTGATTCTCATCATTCATTCATTTTTTCGTTAACTCGTCTCGTCTTGTCTTGTCTATAACCTTCTTCTTCATTCATTCTTTCTTATACGTCTCCTTGTACTTTTATACGTGCTATGTTCAAGAATACGAACCGGGAGTGTGCATTTATCTGCTCATAGATATGATATATGTAGCAATTTCCACAATAGCATATTATTATTGTACACACACAGATTTAAATTGTATTTTAATATTTTTCTTTGAAACTGGAATAATTTAACAGAGAAGTAGGAATCGTAAAGTGCATTAATTTATTACCCTTGGCTTAGTTTTCTACACATTGTGTGTATATAATGAATGCAAATCATATAGATAGATGCATTTGCTAAGTGAAACAAGAAAACAGTACAGAAGAGTCATAAAATGGTAATTCATTGACAATGTCGCTATTAAATACAGTTCAGAGTACATAACAATTGTTATATGCATTAGACTGTTTTCATAGATCTCTTTTACTGTGTGAGCAAATGATACATTACATGGACATTACAAGACACCTACACAATGACACGTTCTCAACTTCTTTCGATGCACATCACATTAGTTGTATTATTTGCTTAATGATATGGGCAATAAAACCAGAAAAGATCACAAGATCAAGATGCAAGTGCAACGCAATTTTTCATATAATTTCATTTGCAATTGCAACGCTTTGTTTTGAGTTAAAACACGTCTCCTGTAAAATATAACACTATTCTCACGTAGAATATAGGTATTCTCACGTATAGGTATTTACTATTATTGTTATATTAAACACAGCATTTTTAGAGTTGCAGTTGGTGTGACCAAGTTCCACAATAGAAACAGGTGTTAAAGGCATAATGGGACAGAAATAAATATAAATAGGATTATAATGATGATGAAATATGATTTCGAGTGGCTGAGGTTAACTAGAGCTTGCATGGGTTCCAGAATTAATGTTTTGTAATGAAATAGGTTTAATCATAGTAAAGTGTAGCAGTAGGTAAGTTTTTTTCCGTGAAATATATTTCTTATTTTAAATCTGTGTATGTGTGAGTGTGATTTTCAATTGTTGATCTGATTGGGAGCATGGCGAATGTCGACTGATCTAAACTCTTGCCAACACAACAACAACGGGAGTGTTTCATCAGAGTGTGAATCTTTTGTTCTCACCTATTGTTGTAATGTTCATAGAACTCCAAGATTAAATGCACACAGAGTGTATGGCAAAATAAAGGACAGGGATATATTCACTCCCAGTTTAATAGTACTAAAGTAAGTGAACATGATTTTGGTACAGATTTTTGTGAGGTAAAGTGTTTTTTTGTAGGAGCATGAGAGAAATAATGTACGTGACGTTTGCTTTAAAATTAAGGATACATCAGATATGCTACTTGCACACGTCTTATAAATGCCTACTCTACATCTCTAAACAATATTGGTTGCAAAATTGCATTGAATTAAACATTCAGCAGATCTCCATACTCATCTTAAGTCTTTCTAAGAGTAAAAAGCTCTTAGTTTGTAATAAAATCTAATGTGGATTTTTGTAATTATTCAGAATGCTTAAGAAAATTCTTTTTTAGGCTTTTCCCATTAGTTTTTTGCTGAAAAGATATTTCTCTTCAAGGCAGATCAAAAATTGAAACCAACTACGAAACCTTTAATCATAATATACCAACTAGTAGGGTTTTAAGCACCAAAGGTGTTTACAATGTGTAGGTAGAGAATTAGCGATGTTAATTGCTGTGCATATAAATTAGGTAGGTATATTTAGTATATTAAAACATTGCTTACCATGTGTATACAAATTATTTTATGTTGCTGACAATATAATAATGAGAATTGCCGATTTCTGCATCTTTTGTGCATCCAGTTTAAGTGAAGAATGCAGATGTGTAACAAAGGTGTATTGTATAGGTATAGATTATGGATACATGAAATTAGCCATTTTCTCTTTATGTCATGGTCAGTCTTATAATGTTGATGCAAAAAGCGTCAAGTGCACAATTGTGGGAATGTGATATCTTCATGCATGTATTATATGCACAAAAGTAGTAGACAGATTATTATTATTTTCATCTATGTTCTTTTGTAAATGGAGTGCTTCATGCTTGTCTAGCGCTTTGAACGCTTCGTAAAGGAATCTCTAGATTAAATGGAAAATTTCAACCATTATGCATTTTAACAGTTTAAAATGTTAGACAGAGTAGAATGCACTTTATTGTTGCATGGTCTATCATAGTCCAAAAATGATAATGATTTGGCCATTGGGCATTTGGTATTACTTAGGTAAGTTACCAATCTAGCAAACTATTGTAAACTGACAACTAATTTACATCACTAACATAGTAACGAGTGAAACTTTTATGCAAGTTTTTGTGGTAGTATACAGGTGTACCACATAGCCCATAATACAGAGGGTGAATACTCCTATTTTGTTCACTATAATTCCGCGATTTTGAAACCCGGGAATGATTAGGC
>JABASD010003043.1:0-22297 GCA_019776165.1 Pogonognathellus flavescens
CCCCCCCCCCCCGAAGCGACTGGAGCCTCGCCATTACAAATTTCTAGATACGCCCCTGCAAGGATTTAATATTTTATTTATAAATTATTAGCGCATTTTGTCGATGTTTCACATTTATATATTATATATATTTAAGTTTTCCATTTTATATATTATTTTATAACTTGTGCTTGTATCCTTTTTTCCAAACACAGAATATATTTTATTGTTTTTCTGTTTTATGAATATCACCCATGTTATAAAATAAATAATTTTTGTATATATAATTTTGTAATGCGTGTAATTTGACATGGAATTCTAAGCTAAGTTCCTAAATGATAAATCTCTCTGTTCTCTCTGTATAAATCTCATAGAACAAGTACTTATTTTACCTTCACAATAGGGCCTTGATTTGCGTGTGTACATTCGTTTCGTGTTTGAATAAGAATTAATTACATTTCTATTTTGTGTTTGCATTCATTAGACGTTTTACCACAAGTTGCCCGTATGAAAGCAGGGAGGAGTTTACAAGTTACATTGATTTGCTGAAGTTTCTCAACGCGGAGAAATGAGTGTTCTATAGTGTGAACTGAAACAGTGACCAAAGTGGAGTGGAGAAAGGAGGATGACTGGTGATAATAACAACAGTAAAATACTACTCCGGAAGTTGCCAAAGAACTACACCACCGTTAGTTCGGAAGCTTGGCTCAGGATTTACGCCTACGGTGTTATTTTCGTGATTGCATTTATTGGAAATGTGTTCGTATTGATTTCTGTCAGTCGACGATTTCGTCTCAAGTCATCTCCCATGAACAAATTGCTCCTACATCTTTGTCTTGCGGATTTAACTGTCACTTTTCTGTACGTGGGAGTTGAGATTTTGTGGAGAATCAGTATAGGATGGTACGTCGGGGATTTTCTCTGTAAGTCTAAAAACGAATTACTACAAATGCATTGTCGTTTCTTTGAAATGATAAAGATTCATTCATATAATAATATACCTCATTTAATTCGGTTTTTCTATACCTTCTGAATTTTAAGTGACAATAAATTGAACTTGCAACACAAAATTTTTATATGTAATAAATTAATAAAGTAAATATCTTATTAATTCCAACAGTTAATACAGTTTTAAATTCCAATTTTTGCTATTATAACAGGCAGGCATTTGTTTTTATGTTTGTATATTGAGTTAAAACAACTTTGAGTGATAATTGAAAAAATTCAAGCGTAAATCTAATTTCAAAAATTGGATTCAATGTTTTCAGGAATTGGTAAGTTGGTTTTTCCTAGTTTAACGAGAAACTCAACTGTTTGATATACTGACATGTACGGTTTTTCCTTTGAACACAAATTGCATGATTTTGAACGGAGACATTTCCACCCTTGGATGTTAGTTAATGTAATGAAACAGTTATTTTTGTGACTCAAACGTGATTCTTTTAACAAGTTAACACAACTTTATTTCTCTTTCGAGCTTCCGAATGCACACAGAATTCTTCTTCAGGAATTATGAATTGCAATTAAAAAGTAGACTTGATGTTATAAGTATACATTAGCGTGAGACGAATATCAATCTATTAAGATTGATATTCGCTTTGGAGTCACAAAAATAACTATGTCATTCACAAATTGCATTTTCTAATTTCCAGGCAAATTGGTCCAATTTTTTAGAGCTTTCGGTTTGTACTTGAGCTCCATGATTCTTATATGCATTACACTCGATCGGTACTACGCCGTGGTTCACCCTCTAAGATTCATTAATGGATCCACGCGTGTACGAATCATGTTGGTGCTTTCATGGGTTGCAGCTTTCGTCTGTGCCTTGCCCCAGGTAATCCATCACCATTTATTTGTGTATATCTTTTTCATTTCTTTATTTTGTGGAATGCTTTTCTAACTGTTTTATAGCAATCTCTAGGAAAACAATCATCTTTGTCGTAGTAAATAACTAGAAGAAAGAGAAAGACGTGCGACACTCATTTAAAGATAGATCGCATTGCCCCAATCGATGATACTTTTGAACAAACCCATAAAAAGTGTCTTTAGATTTATTTGTAGATGCTAGATATATTTTCAGAAATCGTATTATATTCATACGTTCAAATAGCGAGAATGGAAAACTAATTCCATTAACCATTTCCCTAAGGCATGTTGTTTGTAAGTCTACCAAGAATCACAAAATACTTATAATGAGTAATAATCTACAACAAAGAAAAAGTCTTTAAAAAGCAGATTCATTGTTACATCCCAATTAAAATTAGTCTCGATTCATAAAGTAAGTTAGAAAAAGAATTTGTTTGAAGTATAATACGCAATTAGTAGGAAACTCGAATCCTCTTTCATTTTTCTTGAAGATTAAATTACTATTATTCTGATATTTTCTGAACTATCTGAAGTGTCATTATTTTACATTACATGTCATATTGTATATTACATAAGCGTGCCAGAATAAGTATGAGTAATCCTCTGAGAGTAATAATATAAGACCTATGAAGTCTTCAATATGATATTATTAAATTGCAGAGCGTATTGTTTAGAGTGGAAACTCATCCGATTTACACTACCTATACACAATGTGTGACCTTGTGGCTGGGAGAAACGGCAGAAATACTGAACACGGCTTTTTCTTTGGCTTTAATATACTTTATCCCTTTAGTCACCATTATCTTCTCCTACGGCAGTATTTTGTCTGTCCTTTGTCGTCGTACCACACATTCCACCTCCTCCAGTGCTAGAAGTATACGTAATGACCCGAATCCAAGAAATTGTCAACAGCAACAACAAAGGAGCAGTAGAAATAATTTTGGAGCTGTCCTTCTCCATCATCCTGATTTATCTACACACACATTTGAATGTAAAGGTAAGACAAATTTAGACAAACCATTCGTTATTAAGAAGATCAAAATGTCGCCCCTTTTTATTAAGGGAGTTACATTCTACTTTATAGAAATGAACTGTCTGTTCATCTGTCCATTTATTAGCACGCTTGTATAATGCAATTGTCTCACATAATGCAGCCATATAGAACTAACTGTCTTCAACTCCGCCATTTTTTGCTGCATATATGTCTGCTTTGTAACAGTTTATTTCTACCTCTATATTGTACTGTTAGCTTTCACTTTATTTCGATTAAATTAATTCTTGCACACTTATTGTTAGTTAGTTAGGTTTTGATACAAATTCGTGTATGTAAATTCTTATTTACATACATTTCATGTCTCACTCAGCTGGATTGTTAGTAGTTAGTATATGTATGTAGTCAGACTTATTATTTTATTCAGATGATTATTTTCTTTGTTTGATTTTCAGTTTGATTTTTGCATTTCATTTACATAATGCACTAACTGCAGATTCTGTATTTAAAATTCTATTGCTAAAATACATTTGACATCATTTTCTACACCACTGCTTCAAAAATTGAATAGTTGAATCTCAATAGAATATTCATTTGTGCATGATATTTTAATTAGAATTGTGTTTTGAGGCATGCATACGTTTAGGGAAATTGATTTACTGTATTGCAAAGTTATTGAGTGCAGACTGTAATTGATGCTCCTACGTCAAAAAGCATTCAACTGTACTGTACAGCTGAATGTTTTTTGACGTCTAGAAACTGCTTTGTTGTATCACATTTTTTTCACAATTTGAATAATAGAATTTTCCCTATTATCAACTAGAAACTAAACCATCCGCTATATTTTAGTATAAAATATTGTTGTAAGTTGTTATCAGCGTACGAGTTTTTGTATACATCTCTGTGTAATTAAATGACAATTTATTACATCATTATCTATTCAAATACATCATTGATCTATACAGCATCATTTTGTCGGATTTCCCTGGGTTCTTATATAAATGCTCCACACTGTTTCATCTTTCATGTATTGCAAAACTTCACGTAACAACTAATTGAAGTTAATTCATTATGGCATAGAAGCGTAATGTCTCTACCATGCAGGCACCTATACATATACTAATAATAATATTATATCACGTTTATTTCCAGGAACCACAGGTAGTAGCTATTCATGTTGGCATGAATTGTATTTTCGTTAATACATATAAAACCTGTTGTGTAAAACCCAAAGAAAATGAAATTGCTGTTAGTTTCGTAGCTTTTATCGTCTGCTCTGTGTGTGTAAATATACTTACTTAGTAAGTAACTATGTTTAGGATCCGGGGCTCTGGGAATACGTATATTGCGTCGCATTATAAATTACGCAGTCTCACTCAATGCTAAAAAGCTATTAGCATGTGAAGCAAAATATGTACAAATAATTTTTGACGATAATTACAAATTACAGATAGACCAGAGACCTTCCTTTGTCGAAACGGTACATCTCTCGTGGCTAGAGCTAAACGAAGAACACTGAAATTATCCGTTGTAATTGTTACAGCCTTTGTAATTTGTTGGACTCCATACTCCATCATTACTTTGTGGTAAGAAACAGTTCAATAGGTATACCTAAGCATATTACAGACTTTTTCGAGGAAATTGGAAAAATCTAAAAATATTAACTTATGGGGAAATGATATACATGATAAGATAACTTTATATTTTATATTCGTCCTGAAATTGCACTAAGAATAAGATTAACAAGTATTAGAAAGTTCTTACTCCACAAAAAATGTTGCACGTTATTGCAAATTCATAAATGAAATAGTTTATACAATATAAGGGTGTAGAAATTCTTACTAATAAAAGATGTACAGTATTTCAAATTTACATGTTTAATTTTATTTTGATCACAGGCATATGATTGATAGAAAATCGGCCGAAAAAATTGATGTTCGAGTTCAAGACGCCCTGTTTATATTCGGGTGTGCGAATTGCTGCATCAATTCCTTGTTGTACGGTTGTTTTCAACAGAAGCGACCTAGCAGACCACAAAACACATCAACATTGGGCTATCAACCCTCCATCTCAACCATAACTGCCGCAAATACTCAATACTGTCGAAGAAAAATAATAAAAAAATGCAATTTTCTGACCTCACATTCAGTCGCAGTCCCTCGAACAGAAACTCATTTTTAATAAAAATAAAGCCAAATCATCCGAAGTTAGAATTCAGGATGGATAAAATCACAATCAGCATACAAAATCTTGTCAACATGAGATTCCAAATGGAGATACCGTTCTGAATTCCTTTAAAATGTCTTTGCTCACAAAGGAATTATTTTTTATCATTTGTTTCATCTTTTCAGTGAAGTTAGTTTTAATGTATATAGGTATAACTTTTGGGAATTATTTCTTCTTGAATGGACTTTACTACATTTATGCAGCCGATTTATACATTTATGCTGAAATAACTTGATGTTTTTTGTTTTTAGCTTTTTCTGCTCAAACAATAGCTTGAGTTTATACACAAAACCTTTTGACACAGTACGAAGGCAACTTCAAAAGTTTTCTCTAGAATTTTTACTTTGATGTTCCTTTGGAAAGTTTTAATACTCTTAGGATTGTATTAGGTAATATTGTATATGTATAATCAATGCCCTGGTGTACCCAGTGTATGAAATAAAAGTAACATTAATCATATCAGGTTTAAGTAGTATATATGCCAAAACATTTTAGTGTACTATAATATATTATTATGTATGCAAGAAATTGAGTTACTTATAATAATCATAATGCATTACTCCTTGTACATGTCAACTTATAAAACTAAATTCGTAAATTCAATGTGTATGATGAATGTGTGAAAGTTGAGTATACCTGTCCGTGTTCATGGCATAAATTATTGCAATAAAGTGCAACCAAAAAAACAATATTAAGTTTATTTCTCCGGTCCAATCTAACAAGTAGAATTTTCTTTACTTATCTTTCACTTGTTTATTTTTTTCGTACACCTTCAACATTGCTATCTAATCTAATAGTACGGAGCATTTCGTATATTTTTATTTTAATTATACTACATTCTTCTTTCAATCAGAATTCTTTCAATTCTTTCAATCAGAATTTGATTTGCATTTTCTTCTACATAATAATTAAATAATTCGCTAAATTCTACTACGTCTTTCCATTCATCTACTTTTGGTAAAATTACTTTTTCCTTCAGGAGATTTTACTTTGCTAATTTGCTTGACTAGATTTCTGTCATCCATTTCAAAAGTCATCAAATATGCTAATTACGATTAGCATTACCAACGATTATCGAAGTAGCGACTTTTGCCACAATCGAAAAATTTAATGTATTGCCGTTTTACTAAAACCCTGCAGTTATAGATTTATCTCAATAATCCCTGACCTGACCCCTAACAAAATTTCAAATTACACGCGTAACACTTAATATTTCAAAAAAATACGAAGACAATTTTTGCCAGTTTACAAATCTACATGAAAAAATTGGTCGAAATTACTTTTGCCTATAATAATAATTGTCTTTTGTGAATAAAATACAATCATTTAGGAATAAAATTGTAAACAAAACTACAGAAAGAAAAATGAAGTTTCAAGAATATACTATGTATCAAAATTAAAATAATTTTTTGTTAAAAACATCTAAAAAATTACTTCAATTAAGGAAAAGGCATAGAATAATACAGTATGAATATTTAACTCCTTGGAGTATTACTGACGTCAAACTTAAATCCACAAACAAAGTAAACTCATAGAGGTCTTCAGAATATTCCATGTTTCTTCCAGATTCTTCTTATGGAAAAAAAATGCTGAATTGACTAGTAAACAGTCGGATGTCTCATTGATCTGTGATAGTTGTTGAATTTCATGATGCGTGGTTGAAAGCGAAAATAATTTTCTAGGTTTTGAAGAAAATGATAAAAAGACGTGTCGTCCGTTGGGGAATTTAAGCTGAGTGCATTTCTCCCGAAAGAGTTGGAAGTAGAAGCTCGTACTACGGGATCATCCTTCTGAATCTGCTGTGTTTCAGGTGTCCACGGATGATTCCTCACGTAAAATCCCTAAAGACACAACAAGGTCATATTTTATTATTCCTTTCTTTTTATTTTCTTTAAATAAATGTTACATCCGATCTCGCTAAATTGTCAATTAATTTTGTCACCTTATTTTCATTTTATTATTACCCTGTTTGCTTTTTTGTCTTGAGATGAACGCATATTAGGATCGTAGTCATTGTTTCCGCCTCCACCTTCTTCGTCATTCGCAAATTCCCCTCTAACCCATGATCTTGCAAAGGTTAACTGAAAAGATTTCAGATTAATTATAAAGGCGATCATCATATGTAATTAGATTTACTTTGCTATTATAAATATAGATTTGCAAGTTTCGGCTGCAAATTTTTTGCCAAATAATCGCCAAGCCCAAACGTAGATACAGCCTTCTCAGAACTTCTCACCCTTATTAATTAAACCATTTGCAACAAGATGCCAATTAATTACTATTAATTACTCTTATTCGTAATAAAGTCGATGTCAAAGCAATTTTATACCGCAATAGGTTATAATAATATTATTTATTCCCATTGTATGCCTTGTATTGATGCATCTGTAACTACTTTCATGGCTGTATTTAGGGAGAGCCATAGTGAGCTCGTAAGCACCCCCTAAAATCCAAAAAGAAGATTAAGTACTCGACAACTCGATTACAAATAAACCTTTTACAGAAGTGTGTCACCAGTCACCAGAGAGCTTGATTACCCCCTTTACCAAATCCTAGATACGCCATTGGCTGTTTTATATTGTTAAAGTGTCACAGGACATGACCGGATTTGATTTTATCTTAGAATTTGGCCTTCCACAGTTCCACACAGAAAACTCAAGTTTAAAAGTAAGTAATTTTAGTTGAATTTTCTGTGGGCCTTCCAGAGGATTAGTTTATTATAATTTTCATTTCCAAGTTAGAATTGCAGCCCAAACTTATTTAAAGTTAATCGTGCATATACAGACAAACAGATATAAACCCATTTGCACGTTAATTATCTTACAATAAAGTGATAAAATGGAATATAACGAAATGTTGCTTAAAAATGTAATTGTTATAAGCGTTTACCTGCTGAGTAGTGAATTTAAGTTGAAGAAGAACTAGGAGAATGCACAAAACCTTTCTAAGTAACACTTTCATAATATAATAATTATTTCAACTGTCGGATTTTTTTCAAGCTCAGAAGAATTATTTTTCTCTTTTAAGTTCAAAATATTAAGAGAAAGAAATAAAAACAGGAGAGGAAATGCAAAAGGGCGAGGCTTGCTAAAGAGAATGTTCCGACAACAACTACAGCAACAAAGTACAAACAGTACAAAGAGAAAGCAAAATGGAACCTGTATTTATACAGCTTTTTATAACCCCGCAAAGTGCTTGGTAAAACGAATGAAAGAAAATAAGAGTCTTATGGGTGGAATAAACATGATATTATTTGGACCTTAAATCATCGTTTTCCATTAGCTTGCTTACAGGTGTGCTCAAGTTGCCAGATATTTTCAGAGAGCCAAAGAGTCTCTTTACGATTATTTATCTCATGTCAAAACATACAGAATAATCGTTTTCTTTAAAGTGAAGGGGGAATGAAAATACATTTATATACTTATCTCTTCTCTGCTTGATTCTTGTTTATTTCTTATACAATAAATGTAGTCACCGCTTTTTGTCAAAATTTACCCCAAGAAATATATTTGTTACGTAATCTAAGAAATTAATTTTACGAGTGTGGTCTGGTTGAACAAATAAAATGTTATTATCATTTTTTATTGCAATTTTCCATGCACGTAGCCAGGATTGAAAGTTGGGGGGTGCACAGCAGGAAAAAAGATATATGCCTCCATTTTATTGTGAATTTAGGCTTCGGGCTTAATGAAATGTGCGATTTTAATGTAATTAAACAGGCGAGTAACTAGCATTACCATTTTTGGGAGCACACGGTCATATGTCATATTACGCTAATAAATGAAAAATTGGAGGAAAAATTGGACTAAAATGAACGGGAAACAAGAAAATGTTTACTACTTTTTGTTATTTTGGAGCAGAATTATATGTTTTTTGAAATTTCCAAAAATATTCTAGTGGAAGTTTACATATTCTGGGGCGTGCACGTGCACCCCTCTTGGCTACGCGCCTGCAATTTTCAGTCCCATAATAACTTCGACTGTTCGACTCAAACAGGCCGATTTAGTACATTTGCAGACGTCTGGCAAGGCTGATGTAAGCATAAAAGAAATAATGTCAAGTGCATTAAGAGCAAAGTAGTCACATACTCATCGTCGTCTTACTTTTTCGTCCCACGTAAGAACATTATACGATGCGCGTGCTTTCTTCTTGGACCAAAAGAGCCGTATTATTCCGGTTTATTGCTATATAAAGTTTCGTAAAGGCATTAAATGTGAAAAAGAGATCTGTTAACATTTAATGCAATTTTTGAAATCAATATTGTTTCCCTTGAGTTTTGAAAGGTCACAGATACTACATTACGTTTTGACTGTTTTATTTTGTAATCTTTTAATACATTCGCATTGCATTACAGAAAATATTCAAGCGTATAATTTTTCTTTATATAAACTGCATTGAGTGAATTGAGTCCTTAATGATATGAAACAACTGTGTATATGATTTATATTTTTATGCTGAATCATGCAGTAATTTCATTGCTAAAACTATCCTTCCTAATTTAAAATCTTGCCGTGACAAGGGCGTATCTACATATGGGGGCTCCCTGGGCTTCAACCCCCTCCAAGATTCCGGAAAAAGGGTTATTTGGTAACCCTATGTTTTTGTTATCTGTAAGATAATTTTGCGAGCCTGATTCTCGGAGCCTCCCAGACGACAACAAGGGCCCTCAAAAATTTCTAGATACGCCTGGAAGTTTCAACGAATTCTTAAGTGGTTCATGAATTATAAATAAATTATAACGATAAGGGATAGACAGACAGACAGAAAAATTCGTTCTATAAAGTAACTTCTGTTACTTAATTCTAGCATTAACATGAATAAGTGGTACTACGGCCCTACGACTAACCAAGTAGCTTTCATAAAACTTGAAACTGAAACAAATTGCGTTTTTCAATTTTAGCGTTCACTTCAAAGAAATTTTTCCCTGACAAGCTTGCAAGTTCTCCCTACGTCTATACTCTAAGTAAACCACTAAATATTTTAAGTCATAATAATAATTTATGTGGGATACCTAGTCCTAAGATCCCTATAATATATATCCCGGACGAAATTCGTACTACGGACTGAGACATTGGGTAGGTACATCAAATTAATAATTATGTAAACATGCTATTGATTGTTTATAATTTAAATAGACATTGAAAAATCATAATTGAATTTTGAATTAAAAAAAACGGGCAAACCGGGGCGTTAGAACATTTTAGTGTTAACCATAAAGATACGTTCGCAAAAATGTTGCATTTATGATTTATTAATGTTATTGTGTAAAATAGTTGGGATATGGACCAGCTATGTTATGCAAGTAGACAGTACGTATTATAAGGACCAATTTTATTTATATGAACATAACAACTTCAAATGCATAAAAAATTAAATAAAATCAATTCTACTACTGACCTTGGATGTTGAACGTAATTGACAATCTAATTATAAATTACTCAACTAACATGGCTTTAACTAAAATGATACCGCAAAAATATCCTGCTGCTGAATTTTCATGAAAGAAAAATATGAAAATGAATTTTGATTAGACTACAAAACATCAGAAACATTTAATAACATTAACGAATCAGATGAAAATCGCTTCTTAAACATAAAATGTTCACAAATTCATGGTTATATAAAACACTATTTATATAAGTTAAGTTTAGGTAAATGTAAGAGTGTATCATCATTCATAGTCTTATGAAAATGCGACATTATTTTGAAATGTTCAAAGATCTGGGTAATAAATTCGAAAATAGCCTAACGCTTGATCCCTTACGGCCGTTAGAACTTCTTTTCGAAAAACGTCTAGGGGATGGACGCACATTTTATGGAACATGATGGAAGTACTCCAGTTAAAGCTACTTCGAAAATGAATCACTTTGACACATTTTCTGAAATTCCCTTGTGCTGGCTTCACATTTCCAACATTTTCTAAGTAACGGAGCTTTTCAAAACATCCCAGTCCTATTCCGATGAAAACTATACTGACAGGCATTTTGGACAGTTCATTTATACTCTGAAAAACACAAATAATCGTATTAGACCTCAACAATCAAGTTCTGCAGTTAATACTAAAACTATCACAGGATCTACACAATTCCTAATTTATTTTTAGATTTCTTGCCATATCGGAGGAAAAAAATAAGAGGAAAAATTAATTTTCTCCTATTCTTAGCAAACAAGTACGCGCCTTAAGGGGTGGTAGGAAGTTTGGCTTGACCTCTTGTAGGCCCGGTCAGAAGGAAAATTAAAATACTACTAATTACCTCCTCGTCCTTACGGCAATGTGAAACCTACAACCACCATGATAATTAATTAGGTAAATGAAGCAGATAACCGTAAAGTTTTTACCTCGACGACTTTGTCAACATCTTCGATTTGTCCATCAGTAAGTATATAAACGGAGTAATATTCTAAAGCTGCATTTCGCGTGTTTAGCAGGGAGCAAATATCATCAAGTAAGGGAGCCATGTGGGTTTTAGTCAAACTGGGAACCGGCATGGGTCGATAAATTAGCGGAACACAACTCCCACTTTCGTCTCCTTCACTCGAAACAGTAGACACGGTTTCCATTTCGTTGATTTCTAATGAGGACATTTTCTCGGAACACAAAGCAGCTCTACAGAATAAACAAAAAAAATACATCAGCAACATCAAACATTCATTTCATTAGTTGTTCGTGAGATACCATAAAGAGATTGAATCATTGCAAGTTCAAAGGATCTCCAAAAGTTCTCATTGCATCCCACATTAATATTACATATGTACATAATATCCTGCAACTACAAATGTCATTAAGGCTTGAACTAAACAAAAAACAGCTACTCAGCCAGTCAGACAAAATCTCGTTGGCATGTATTATTCAGCTGCTATTTTGATAATATACACAGTGTGGCCAATCATTTTTTTTACATGTTTTTATATAGATAAGGTTCCTACTACTAAATATACAAATCTGTGTAAACCAAGACCAATGGCGTATCCACAGTCAGGCACTAAGGGACACGTACACCCCCAGATTCTTAAAAAGGGTTATGTGCGGCCGCAAATAAGTAAATAAAAAAATACTTGAATTATTTACAGAAGAAACTCGCATGTAAACAGATTTTTATATATATTCTATAATTCATTGACAAATCAAGTCTGCCTGTAAGTACGAAGTATTTATGTGAGTGTTTAAAAAGAAGACTTCTTGGCGAAAATGTTTAATACATGCTGGAGTATAATTTTTCATTCTGCATGAACGTGATAATGCTAAATTGGTGGATATGTGCAAAGCTTTAAAGCTGAAACAATGACAGTCTTTTAGGCACCCTGTATGTAACAGTAATACAATGAGATCGAGATCATAGTATTATGTTGTGTTTTATCATGTCCTTCGTGTGTGCTCATTGTGCTTATAAGAATCAAAATGACCTGTAGCTGGCAATTAGGGAGTTGAGATGGTGGTCTTCTGGAAATGTACCAAAATAGGAATCCTTTGTATTTCCAAAACTGTAGAATATCGAGTCACCGAAAGAAATATCCGAGTTTATTTTGGCAAGCATTTCCAAAGCATCCTCATAAGGATTGAAACGAGTTTCCGAATCATGAAGTACGCTTTTGTGCAGAGCAAGATCCCAATTAGAGCCTAACAAATAAAATACAATGTAATGTGATATAATTAAACAGTAGGGAAAACAATCCCAGACAATTAATTCGATAGAAATGAATGAAACTCTACGAATACCACCCAAATACACAGAAACTTTTCGTACAAGCTCTAAAGAAGATTTTATGTTACAAACCCATTTTGGATCAAGTTATCTATTGTTAAGTATTTGTATACATTTTAAATAGGTGAGTAGGTACGGTACGCTACATACTCCGTTTTTCGTCCATGACCGTGACTATTTTAGCCTTAACCTTTTTCATAATGGAGTTTACAAAATGTTTCTGAGCATAGTATGTTTGAGAAAAATAGTGGGAAATAACTTACGTGAATAGTCGACGGCGTAAATTCGAAGTATTTTGAACCCCATATTGAAATAGTATGTTAGTCTTTTTAGTGGAATTTCTTTACATAATTTCATTATCACGGTCATAGGTTTATTCGTTTGGCAAAATGAAAGCTGAATAAGATAGAATACAAAT
Source organism: Pogonognathellus flavescens (assembly GCA_019776165.1). Taxonomy (NCBI): domain Eukaryota; kingdom Metazoa; phylum Arthropoda; class Collembola; order Entomobryomorpha; family Tomoceridae; genus Pogonognathellus; species Pogonognathellus flavescens. Next base: position 13,184 of record JABASD010003043.1, read on the forward strand.
AATCAAATAAAACACAATTTTTTGGGGAATGTTAAGAAAAATATTTAGATATTTCTGATTTTTTTACCTTAGGATTGGGATCAACACGATCGACAGGTATGGCTTGTAATCCTTCGTTAACCAAATTGCCCAGAGTCGTAAGAGCAAATCCTTTTTTCGTGTGACTGATTTTTTTGTACACTTCTATTTTGAGAACACGTTCTGGATTTCCGTTGCCAATTCTGGATTCCAAAAAATACTGAGGTTTCCCACAAAACTGAGACAAGTCGTCAAGAGTTTTTCCCAAATCACTTCGGTAAATTAAAGTGTATGGATTAGGCATATCAAAATTACAATCTTGGTTTAGTTTATAAAATTCTATGTAATAATCGCTGCATGTTGCTGGATGTTCTGCTTCTATTCCAAACTGAATCGCAATCTGAAATAAGATTTAGACCATTAGTTATTATATAATTAATTCATTTACGTTTTAAAAACTTAATTGTATTTTATTATTTTAATTCCTGAATTAAAAAATTAAAGCTTTATGCACAGAAAAAATAAATTAGACAAGTTTACCCCCATAATCGGTTTCTGCAAAATTTCGGCCCGGAGAAACAAAACACCGGGAGTCATTTTGCTTCCATCCGCTCCGTCCCATTCAACTTTAGAACATGGTTCCATAATCAATGGAAGAATGAGTTCGACTCCAGTTGCTCCAGCGTTAATCAATTTGTCCAGGGTTATTTCAGCCGTGCTCCACCGAGAAATCTCCTTATGAAGACCAATCGTCGAAACTAAATCTGCGTGACCTATATCGAATCGCAGAAGTGTTGATGCAGCATCTCTCGCTTCTATATCCAAGTATACCTAAAGATGTACAAAAATCATGAATTCAGGTACAAAAACAAAATGAAACACAATTTTCAAAAACGAGTGAAAGCAGTAAAGAAAATAAATTATGGAGGTATTAACATTTCCCCCAAAAAACGTTATTTATTATTTATAGTCGAAAGAAAAAAGACAGTGCGTGCTTAAAAATAGATACACATTTGACATTTAAAAGTCACCTACCTTTATAACAAATTGCAAAAATCTCGCGAGTTTACCCGGGAGAACTTCTGTCCTACATCTTTCAATCCATTGATCCGACCCAGGTGGTTTCCAATAAGCTATGATTTGTTGGTTATGCAGTTTGGGTGTCGAACTAAATCCCAAATCCATTTTTCGACTAACTTTCGCAGCATAACTCACATCCCTGAATGAAATCACAAAATACCAAAAATTGCCAAATTTGAAATTTAATTACAAATACAAATCGTTTTCAGATGGTCCATTTTGTTCTCTTTATTTTTATAATTCTATACAATTAAATACATGCTTACAATGCCCAAAATTAAATTAACTCGTACGTAAAAATAATTAAATTGAATGCTTTGCTTACCTCAGTGCCATAAAAATTTCGACACGAGTGTCGTAAAACAAATAGTCTAAATTTGGTCTGGATCCGTTCATCATCATTTTGTATTGCTTGTTATTAAATGTTAAAACTGAAGGGAGGAGATATTACTGGAGAGACTGTGGTACTCGAATGGGCAATAATAAAAAAATAACAATAAAAGACAAAGCGTAAACAAGGAATTGGATCCGTGCCACCAGCAGCACCACTAAAACGCTAACAACAACACGAGCAGCAACACACCCATATGGACACAGAAATGTTCTAATGCAACTTTCACTTTTCGTTCCGTTCTAGTTTGAGTTTGTTTGCCAAGCTGATATTCCAGCAAGAGAAAGCAAAAGAAAGGAACTTTCGCTCCCGTTGATTTCAATCCGAGGCACACTTTCACCGCCTACGTAACTTTACATGTAGGTAAGCATAACCAAGACAAACAAAAATTAGGGCCGTCATCGTATCCCCACTTTAAATCATAATTCGGTTCCAAATCATAACTAACCCGTTCATTTTTAAATGAAAAAATACAATTAAATATTTCGAAATTGAATTAAAACAGAAATGTGAAAACCAAAAACAATTACAAATAAAGCTCTTCTACTACAAGTCCGAAATAATCTATCTTAAAACCTTAATCAGGGAGAATTAAAACAATTGTCGTGTATTCTTTTGATTTTACTACAGCAAATCACAGAGAGAGAAATCAAAATCGGCGATTAAAAATTGAAATTGTCAATTGTGCCATTAAAATAAATTCTTTAAATATTTCTCAATTTATTTTTTAATGTATTCATATAATTGAATTTTACAATTTTATCCAAAATACAGATCGTTTTTAACTAATAAATTAGAAAGCCACATTTATTCTTAAATTCGCCTCAACTTTAATGTTTTCGGGTTTTATTGGTTAAAGGGACCTTGGAACAGCTCTACTGGATAAGTAGGTATCGCTGTAGTGATCAGCGCAACCACATCATCATCCTCATACTCTGCTACTCTTCCCGTCTTTCACAACAAATCGTAGAGAGCGAAAGCAGGGCTCCTGCACTCTTTGCGGGTAGAATACCAGGGAAAGAAAGTAAAGAAACGCTGCTACTGAAGAAGCTGATGAGTCCTGGGGAAGTGTGTTGAGTGGAGTAAGTATTTGTAGAGTGCTTTAGTTTACACGGTGTTTTGCATACACATGAACGAACTAACGAAGAGCTGCTCAGCTCACTAACTACGCGGTCATTTGTCATGCAGACAAATCAAAACGTTTCCGGTGTATCGATTAGTAAATCTCAACTGGGATTTATATTCCCTTCGTTTAATTTCATTTTATCCCATCCTCACTTTCTCCCTCGTACAAAAATGCAATCACTCTTTCCTCGGAGATAGATTCTACTTCTCCATGTACCAAAAAGGCACGATTTGTAATTTGTACACAGAACACACACAAAATCCGTTCTAACTTTCACTGCGTCTTTCTCGTCTTATTAATTTCTTTTTTCTCCTGACGAAGTAATTTTAGTTTGTTGACGACGTCGACAACAGAGTTTTCCTTTGATGCTTCTTCTTTCAATGAAAGTTTCTTTTGAAAATAATTTTCTTCTTCCCAATTGAATCTTGCAATCTTCCACGGTGCTGCTGGTGCACAGAATGAGACGTGTTCTTTGGCTGCTTTTACTTGCTGAACAGCAGCCACATTGTAGAAAACGAGCCAAAAGAAGACACATGCAAAAACATCAACCAAGATATCGTCAGATATTATTCTCGGGTTCGCTATTGATTTTCTTGTTGCGCATCTCCTTGAATAGTGGAATAGTAGAAGTAGTTGCACAAGCACACTTTATTATAAGCTACACGTAGAAAAAGTACGGGATACTGTAGGACTTTCTCTGCTGCTGGAGAGTTTTCACTCTACTACCGCATGCTTCCACACAAGCTTATCTTAGGACTACATAACGCTGCCTGAGATAAGAATACAAAACCCAGCAAGGGTGACCATAATTTCACAGCAACTTCGAAAAATCCAATTTTTGGATTTAATAAGTTTTATAAATCGCAATTAAATTAAGTTTACATCTACCTTAAAAAATATTCGTTTTTGACACTAGGCGTATTACATGGTATCGCAAATTTCCATTTAATGCCTGGGCGCTTATTTTCCCCGAAAATGAGACGGAGAAGCGTAACTTTCCCTTTTGACTTCCCACCCATGTAAATTAGTGGGAGAAAGTGGTGAAACCCGGCACCTAATCGAGGACTGGTATTAGATCATTTACGGTTCGGTAAATCATAAAAGAACACAATGCTGCAATTTAAATGTCCAAACTATACAATTTCGTGTAATGTTGTTCTAATTTTTTACAATTGTGCAATATATTGTGATGCAAAACCAAATGATACATGTCTTCGGCTACTACAAAGAAACACACCTATAACATCATAAGTAATTGTTTTACGTGATGATTTTTTAAAGAAACGAGACCGTTTCTCGATATTGGGACATATGGTCACTTCTAAGTAGGTATCTCTATACGACACTGGAGAGTAGTAAATCTATATGGGAGTGTAAATAAAATGAACTGCCAGCAAAATAGAATTTTACGAGGAGGGAAGGAGAGAGAAATGGTTGGGACGACGACGACCTTATTTCAGTTAGTAGTACTAGCACGGACGGAGGAAGTATAGAAGGTAGACTAGGCATTAGAGAAGGGGAAAGCATAATGGTACTCATAATACGTGGCACACAATTTACAAGCACCACAAATCTCTACATGAAAATGCCAGTAGGTCAAACATCTGCTTTACTAATAAGTTTCTCGATGACATTTTACATTTATAAATTACATCCGTTGAAATAACAATGGGAAATCGTGTAGAAGCAGAAAGGTAGAAAGTCATCGTAAAGAAAGGAACGTTGAGCGTTCAGAAACAGCTGATGATACTGATTGACCTAGATGAACAGTTTTGTATGGGGACTGCGACTTTTTCCTTTGTTATTCTCTTGAAACCTTTCTTTCTTTTTGGCACTAACTTTCCCAGGTCTCTGAAAACTATGAAAACGTGTCCTGAATTTTATACTCCATTGGAAAATAATTTAAAAATCATAATAATATTAAAGATAACTTTCAATAGTTCACAAAAGCAATTCCCGGTACTTTGCGAATAAACTAGGCATTAAAGAAGGAACGTAATACTCAAAATGCATCTACATTTCTTACCATAATTTTCTATTTCTTAATAGTACTGCTGAGAGTACTAGCCTCAACATACGACTTTCTGTTTTTCGAAGAAGATTTTGTTGGTTTTTTTGCCTTCTTTGACTTTCGTTTCTTGTATTTTGCCTGACGAATGTACTTAAGCAAAGGTTTGTTTTCATGCTTTAATAGTTCAAAATCGGAAACATATTCTAGTTCATCTCCTCTGCCTTCGTGGACGTGTGGGTCCTTATGAAATAAAAATCCCCCTGGAAGATATGGGCAGCCTTGAATATGGTTTGATGTAATGAATTTCAAATTTGATTTCTCAGCGTGCTGGCTGTAGAAAAAGGTGAAATTGTTCACGATGACAGGCATGGGGAGTCCAATGGTTAAAGCACCTAGTTTATAAGACATGGTTAAACTTTAGGGATTGTGCAAAGATAAAATTAGGTACCCAAAATTAAATTCTTTAATAATATTTCATAAGTCATAAACCTGCCACTGCGCACAAACAACCAACAATTTTTCCATACGCACTAAGTGGCACCTCGTCCCCATACCCTACGGTAGTCCTATATTCAAATAATTCAACATTGAATATTAAAAATTGATTATTGATGAAAATCGAAAACAAAGCGACTAAACATAATTTCTACAAACGAGGAATGAATTCGCTGACTCTTTCACTTTTGGATACAAAGGCCAAATACACATGGATAAATACAACAAGGAAAATTGTAATTCTGACAATTCGGAGTTCGATTCTCTACCGTTCCAACTTTTTATCCGTTTGTTTTGGACGTTTGTAGATACCTTGCAGTTGCAGCCAAGGGCGTATACAGCATCACCAATAGAGTTTTGAGAGGTTTGGAAAGAGTTTAAAGGAAAAAAAAATGTTTTTTTTGTCGAATAACCCATTTATCCTGAATCTGGGATGGCTCAAGCTCAGTGCACCCATACATAAATACGCCCTTGCATGTAGCGATAAATAAATAATTTTCTAATTATTATTTTTTTACATTGTACAGACTCCCCACCAAAATCCCTGTGGAATAGTTTTGAATGGAGAAGTATGGTAGCCCAGTTCTGCAAAATACATCATGCTGGAAAACAGGACGACTCCAATGATGATAAAAAGAACAAGAAGAACGAGTTCACTGACGGATGCGTGTAACGTTTTCCCTAATATCTTGAGTCCAGTTGAGTGACGGGATAATTTCAAAATGCGGAAAACCCGTACCAGTCGAACTGCTTTCAAGATAGAAACAAAGCTGGAAGATTTGACACCCTGTGAAAGGTCTGGTTCTCGATCGTCGAGATCAGCTTGGGAAAACAACATTGTGAACAAAGACACGAACCAGGGAACGACGGACAAAATATCTGAAATATTGAGAAGATCGCTGAAGTAAAGTGATTTGCTTGGACACGATAAGAAACGAATTATAATCTCGAAGCAGAACCACATAATGCAAGTAAATTCGATAATGTTCCAAGGATCCCGGTAATCAATATAAACTCCATTGCGCAAATGAAACTTTTCATTTTTAATGCTAGCAATAGCATAGTTCTCGTCAAAGACAGGCAAAGTTTCAATGCAGAAAGTTATCAGAGATAAGATAACAATGACCATTGACATGAAGGAAATGATTCTTGCTTGAATTGAACTGTCAGGCAAATCAAATAAACACCAAAATTTCCTTTTTAATAATTCTTTAGGGACGGGAAGGAGCTTTTTCAGCAGTTATCACTTCGTTTTCGCAAAATTTTGCAATATTCTCGTCGTCGAGTTTGTAAAAATGGATTTCTTCCATGAAAATGTCTAAAGGGATGAATTCAGGTCGCCGGAGAATGCCTCCGCTTTGATAGTAAAACAAAATAGCTTCAAAACATTTCGGATTCCGGTCCAGAAAGTACACTCCGTGAGCTGGGTCGTAAAATTTTGCACGTTGGAATTCATTTCCCAGAAGAGTTCGTGGAAAGCGACATAAATTCTTCATTTGTGTTTGATAAATGTAACCATTGATGGAGAAAGTAATTATTTCACATTGAGAATGATCGTGGGAAATTGACTTTTGCGGAGGTGCAGAAAAAGGGTCCAACAAAACATCATTTGTTGTAGTGTTTGAATATCTTTCAAATATTTCTTCTTCCTCTTCATCAGAATATGAAGGTATGTCATAATCGGCAAGGATTTCTTCTACCGAAAAATACCAATAGTTGTACATTCCCCACTCAGGACGGTAGCGAGGGATGTAGAAACATTGAACGTACCATACCCACACGTTACGGGGAAAAGTTTTCCAAAAATATAACCAAGATAACTTTATTCCAATTCTGGATAGTTGCTTTCTAAATAATTTCCATCGTAGCTGGCTTAGTTTCCTTCGTTCACGCTCTTCACGTAAAGATTTTCTTCGGTCATTTGCAATTGTCAGGACCGGTTCCGAAGAAGTCACCGATAAGTATTGTGCAGCCAATAGGTAAGTTACCATAAATGGGACAAGGGATAATACAATTCCAGTTACGTAAGGATTGAAAAGAAAATCCAAATCATGCACTTTCCCCGAAGGGTCATTGCCAGTTAACATCTTAAAAATATTCCTCCAACTTTATGCCTGAACAAAAATATTCACGTTTTTGTAAAAGTTGTTCTTGGAATGGAACATTTTCTAATAAAAGTAGAAACCATTCTTAACGAATACTTAAAAAAAGACTTGTTGATTAAATCGTTTCTCGTAGAAACAAATTAAACTCATGCAACTTAAATCTTCATTTCCATGGACAAAAATTCATTGATGATGCGGCACAAAAGGGGAACATGAACTTTATTTCCAAAGACAGACGAATCTGAAATGATGAAATTTACCAAGGGCGTATCTACGTATATAGGCTCTTCGGGTTTGAACTCCCCAGATTACAGAAAAGGCAAAATTTGGTCTCTGAGCGCCCCCATAATGAAATCCTAGATCCGCTCTTGGAATTTACAATATTAAGCATGTAAGAATTTACTTTATAAATTAATTTGATGCTATAAGAATACTAAATTGCGATGAATAATATGCACTGAGAAATAAAAGATAACGTAGAAAAACAGGGCAGGAAATTATTTTTCATTTTTATGCAGACTTTTATTGAAAATCAGCTTTGACATCATTTCAGTTGTATATGTGTTGTATTGAATTGAATTGTAGTAGTAGTATATAGTAGACAGTATTTATGTATCTCTATAATAAACCCTTCACAGTACAGTAGTTTTTATATGTATGTATCTAGTATTGTGTAGTACATATATATATTTTTGTAAGCTTTCATTATTCTTGTATGTATTTTTGTGGTTTTTCTTTGTCATTTTAAAAAATACGAATCACTCTTCTGGTACAGTAGTACAGCAGCAGTATTACAATATTAGCAGTAGTACTGTACACTTACTAAATATAGAGCAATAATAATAATAATGATAATAATAATATATAATAATAATAATAATTAATGATAATAATATAGACAAGACAAGCCAAGGTCCATTACAATAATAATAATAGAGGCATCATCATCCGCTACTCAAACTAACACATTACATTTACTGCAGTAATGTTTCACAAACACGTAAATTGTATCTCCTCCTTTATATTAAATGTATTCGGACAAAATGTATTTATTCTGTTGATGTATTTGTGTGATGGGCTTGGTAATGTGTGTATTGTATTTACCCACGAAGACAAAAATTGTGTGGAATTTTTCGACCCTATTTAGTGAGTTTAAATTTATAACTCCTTTTATATATTGAAATATCCTCCCTTTAATACAACATTATTATTATTAATTAATTATTAACTGACTGCAAAAACTAAATAATTATTATTATAGTACTCGGCACTTTTTACTAGACTTATTATTTTTTTACCTCCTGTGTGTTTTATTGATGTAAAGACAGAGCAGCTTAATTAAAGCTTCACAAAACAGCAGTATATAATATTTAGTACATCATAATTATAACCTTTGTATGTAATGGAAGTGTACTTATAGTAAAAAGCCAAGGCAAGTCAACTCTGTGTGGTCGTCTTTTCTATTTTCTTCGAGTATACAGTAATAAAGGGAGTAGCAGTAGTAGAATCATCATCATTGAAATTATTAGCGTCTATTTTAGAATTATTATGAATATTGAATATTATAATAATAACAATAATAATAACATAGAAATAATAATAATTGTAAATAATATAATATATAATGCAAACAAATGCATATTTTAGCAGATTATAGAAGTATCATCATTTCAGCATGTTATGTAAATGTAAGTGCACTAATATTGTACACGAACATTTTTGAAGGTTATATATAATAATAATATATAATGGAGCTACTATATATAATCAATGTTTCTCGAGCAACCAAAGTGCTATTACAGGTTGGTCATAGCGGAATATTTGGACTAAAAAATTGAAGCCAAAATTCAACTGGCGAATGTCCTCCAAAATATTGAATTGGAGGACG
>JABASD010003044.1:0-22289 GCA_019776165.1 Pogonognathellus flavescens
TACTGATTGCTTAATTGCAATTTTCCACTACATCGATTTCAATACTGTCTTAATTCAAATCTTCAAAATTATCTAATAATTAAAGTGTGGTGAACTGCAACTTACAATCGGTTTCATGCTTGTACCCGTTGTTTGTTAAAGGCTTGATGTTGTCTAGAAGTGACTTCATGAGAGCCGTTGGTTCTTGAAACACGATTTCGTCATAAACTTCAGACGTTAACAGTTTCTTGGGGATATTTGGTGCAGACGGGTCCGCTCCAGTTTGAAACAATTTCAAGATGTGATAGGCTGTCACCTACATTCAACATTCATAATTCATAAAAGTCAATAGCGCGACTTCTTTCTCCTAAGTGAGACTATGACAAATGACAATATACTAATAAGAAGTGAAACTTACCGGTCTTTCTATCGGGTCGTTAAAGTGAATTTTAATGACGACTTCGAACTCTCCCCAGCCGGTTTCCGTGACTTCATACGGAGGTTTTGTCACCACACGATTCGGATTTGCGTATGAATCGTGTAATTTAAAATGGACCTTCTTGATGAAAGCGGAGTAGTCTTCGTTTAAGTATGGCTTAATGTAAACCGTCCACTGATGAGTGTGACCGTCTTCCTCCCTCTTTTTACCAAAATATTTCGCAACGTTGCCGATTACTATTGGCTTTATGATGGTTGTACCCTAGAAAACGAACCAATATTAAAATATAATTAGAAGTAGTTAATATCTCCATGACATGCAACACACACTGTTGACTGTTTCAATTGCTGGACACACATAAAATATGATTTGCTGTTTGTAAGCATTTATTAGTAGGAACCTGAATTTTTCAAATTAGCAATATTTGTTATTACGCTGAAATGCGCGGACTGAATTTTATTTTGCTAACAATAAAATGAATGTTGAATATTACCTTAATCCGGCCACCAGAGTCAGGACCATAGTCCGTAACGGCGGTGGATGTAGCCATCAGTTATTTTTGGATTATTTCGACTTGACAAAATACTGATTTTACACTTTCCTCTTGTTTCTTCGACAATTTCTGCCCGAAGAATGCCCAAACTTTAGCGGTTGCTACTTCGCACTCAGCATCAAGTTGATAGCCAAATTGTGCAGTTGCAGCCAGAAACTCAACTGCGAGATATCGTGTATTTAAACAAGTCAAACTGAAAGACCGGCAGCAGTGTAAGTGGAAGAATTAAGCATTAGGCAAGTCTTCATCATCAAAAAAGGAAGGCCTCTTACGTGAGTCTCCCGTTCGCGTTCTCCCGAATCCCGATCCGATACGAACAGCCGTAGAGAAATACAAAGGGATTTTAGTAGACGTGGATTTAACCAACTCGCAGGATGTAGACTTTTGTGATTAAGATTCAACTGAGGGGCGCGATTCTTTTGAACACTTGTTAAAGTATCTTTTCAGTCAGTTTCAGTATTCCACAGCTTTTCTCTTTCATTATCGCAAAAATTTATTCACTGTCAAAGGTGCTGTTTTGTTCTATGAACTAAAATATCAAGTCAAACGAGAATTATAATCAGTGAATCGAGTGCAATAACTTTTCTCACATTCGTCGAGTAGTATTCGAAAATAAGGTAATTACTCTAATATGAAACCGTATCTTTCCGTATGGTATTCTTCATTTTCAATTCTTGATTCTTCAGGTTGATTGATATTCAACATCTCAGGTGTCAGAGAACTACCAAACAATAAACAAACAAATTAACCAAATGCTGCTTTGATTTTGAACATTCAATATTTAAATCACATTCATTTGATCTAAACAGATACTGGAATATTTCAATTTTATGCGGTGACTCATTCGGACATCGGACGTCAATAATCAAAGAAATAGAAAGTATTAGAGGTAAACAGACTTAACTTCAAATACAACATTGTAAACTGATCGAGATGGCTGACGGCAAACCCAGCGGAAAGCAAGTTCAAAACCCGCTGCTAAGTGGGGCTTCTGGGAATTATCTGTTTGACGACTTGAGTAGTGCAACAATGTTGGTTCCTGTAGTAGACCAAATAATTTCATCAGCAGCGGTCAATGCGCAATCTTCCAGCACTGAAACGACTAGCTTTTCAGGTTGAGTAATAATTAAAAATAAAAACGTTTGAAATGTTGTAAATAATTCGCCAGAATATGTAATATTATATTTATATCGAATGTTTACTTTTTAGAAGATATTACCACGGAAGTGGACTTGAATTGTGATGACCACCCGATGATGAATCAAGATACATTCTCACACTTTATCCCATCTGATAGTCCTCAAATATCGCCTAGCGTGTTCCATTCTGCGCCGCCTATGCCAACTTCTGTTCAGTTGTTCACTCAGGATCCAGGACGGTTTAACATGCCAACCCAAGCTATTAGTAGCCCATTGATTTCGTCGGAGTCGTTTACAGTCAGAAACACAAGTTCTGCAGAAGCAGAACTTGTAGCCAATGCAGAACAAAATCGGGTGCAATCTTCCCCTATGGAAATTACTCTGAATGACGCTACGAACCAAAATAGCTTCTCAATATCACAATCTGTGACTACTACTACTGTCACAACGATGATGAATGCGGTTTGGGGGCCAGCTTCCTATAGTGATCGCAATGATCCTGTCAATATTAGCAACTCGATGCTTCGTACAAATACTTCAACCACCGCTAGTGATGGGAATACGGAGATCACAAATCTGGTTGGTTCATCCGCCTACGCAAATGATTCTTATAGAAGAGTTCCAGAACCATTCGGGTCTTTACAAACGCCGCCAAGACCTCCATCATCTGGTTAGCGTAAATCACAATACATTATGTAATTTTAAATTACCCAATATTTAATTAATGACTGTCGGGTTATAGCAAGTACGAACAATTTTCGCCTGGGAAACCAAAGACCTAAATATGCACAGTATCCTGGATTAATAAATACGCCGAGTCCAAGTGACGTTGCACCGTCTTTAGATCCCCCTCCTTTATCGTATACTAATCCTTACAATACCGCAAATGATGCAGGCACAGCATACAACTTTGGAGCTCCGATTCCTCAACATCCATCACCATATGGCAGACAAGACTTAAACCAAACGTACAATCCCGTAACGTTTCATTGGTTCTTCCGGAAAGAATCTGATGGACGGTTTACTTGGAAACCGTTTTCTTTGAGGGACTCAATTGCTTTAGAAGAAGCTTATATTGCGCGTAAATATATTCTGGTTACTTGGACGATCATATTTAATTTCTTGTGGTGCTACGGTTTAGCTTGAAATGTCTGTTACATATATTTTAGAAACTGATGCTCCAGTAGCTACTGACGGAGGGCGGCATGATGTGTTTGTTCGTGAGCGAACTCGAAAATCTGTATATTGGGACGAGGATCCAACTGAAGTGAGACGTTGTTCTTGGTTTTACAAGGGTCCTATGGACAGTAGATTTGTCCCATATGACGAAGAATTCTCTGCTAGATTAGAGGTAGTAAAATTAGTTTTATGATTTACTTTTACAATATTTCTGAAATTCTTTCGTTTTAACTTACAGGAGGAGTATTGTAATGTCATGACTACTGGAGTTTGGCATAAGCGATTAGAGTTTCCAGATGGAGAGGCTATAGTATTCCACAATGCTAATGTCATTGTTCATTTTTGTAAAGCTGCTGCGCCAGATGAATGGGGAAGTGTTCCGGTAATAATTCAGGGGTTTTGAATATTTATTTACATTTGCAACAACTAATTTTTATAATTTGATGATTAAAGGAAAGTCAACTTCGCCCTCGTGTTGTAAAAAGAGGAGTAGGAGAGGAATTTGAAATTCAAGACGGAGAATCGTCAAGGATTGACCATTTGGTATTCCTCGTTCATGGAATCGGAGCCATTTGTGATTTTAAATTCCGTTGCATTGATGAGGCTGGTATGCATCTATAAATATAAATGACGCTGCGTAATCAGCAATTATCGAAATAGGTACATGCTTTGACATAGAGAATAGCAATCTATAATTAACAGATGTGTATTTTGTAGTGGATGGGTTTAGAAATCTTTCGTTCGCCTTGATGCAAAGTCATTTTAAGGAAGCAACCGAAGCTGGCAAAGTCGGTCGCATAGAATTTCTCCCTGTTTCATGGCACAAGGCACTTCATGGGGACCGAGGAGTAGACGAACAATTAAGGAAGCTTACTTTGCCCAGCATCCCTAAATTGCGGCATTTTACCAACGATACATTGTTGGATATTTTATTTTATACAAGTCCTAAATACTGTCAGGTAAACAACATTTATTTCATTTAGACTAAAAATAACCTGTATTTACAACGTATATAAATGAAAATATATGTGTACATTTTAAATTGCAGACCATTATGAAAACTGTCGGCAATGAAATGAACAAGATGTATAGTTTATTTGTGAGTCGCAATAAAGATTTCAATGGGCAAGTAGCTCTGGGCGGCCACAGTCTTGGATCTCTAATCCTATTTGACCTACTGTACCATCAACCGTCCGCTGATACGAAATCTACCGTTATTCAACAGGAAGTGTCAACTGAACCAAACGTTGTGTCTGTAGCCCAGTCTCAAATTAATGTTATTGCTTCGAATACTGAATTAGATCAATTGTCCTCTGCTAGTTCATCAGACACAGCCATTCCACGTACGTTTCTGTTACGAAATATGTATTGCGAATATCTTATATTATGCTTGTTAGAATTAGTGACACCGCTAATTATTGAAACTGATATAATCAGAATCAAATAAAGTAATTGCAATCATTCAATCTAGATCTAGGAAGTACTCCAAAAATGGTATCGTTTAGTCTTGGAGCTGCTGGTACAGGACAGCCTTATATTGTTTATCCCAGGCTCAACTTCCATCCTACGGCATTTTTTGCAATTGGTTCGCCAACAGGTATAACTTGATTTATAATAAAATGTACTTGGAATATGTATCGTCAATTTTATCAAATTAAAAAATACTGATTGTTTTTGTTTATGCACAGCTATGTTTGTAACGGTTAGAGGATTGGAAAAGCTTGGCCAAGATTTTCACCTGCCGACATGTCCTGCCTATTTCAACATATTCCACCCCTTTGACCCAGTTGCATACAGAATGGAGCCATTGATTGTCGAAAATTTCGATCCGGAGCCAGTTATGATCCCTCACCATAAAGGACGAAAACGATTACATTTAGGTTAGTATTACAAATTTTAGCATTAAAGTTATTAACTCGCCCATACAAAAATATTACCTTAGATAAATAAAACGTGTAATCTTTTACACTGCAGAGTTGAAAGACACAATGATAAGATTTGGTGTTGACATAAAGACAAAAATTGTGGATTCCGTATTATCAACATTTAATACGGTGTATAGTCTGTCTGGCTATTCCAAAAAGACAGAACCGGTACTTAATGAACCAGCACCACCACCTCCGAATGCTCAGCCTATTGAGCCAATTGAACCTCATATTTATAGAGACAGTTGTCCTAGTCGTTTGAACAAGAGCAGACGAATTGATTATGTTCTGCAAGAGGCTCCGGTTGAAAGCATCAATGAGTATCTCTTTGCTCTCAGCAGTCATGTTTGCTATTGGTAACTGTTGAATCACTTTATGCAACTACTTATGTATATTTTTGGTTCTGTAGTATTAATTTGTGACTGTTTAAGCAATTGATTATTTAATGTTTAATAGGGAGTCAGAAGATACAATGCTAATGATAATGAGGGAGATATACAATACACTGGGTGTTCATGAAGATTCTGCTTTTTCCGGAAATGCTCCTTTTAATGAGTCAAACCCAGCGTATGAAAATTATTATGATCCCCAGGATATTGGTCCCGCAGCCAAAATACTGATGAAGAATCAGGGAGAAATACAACATTGTTTTGAAGGTAACTCTGGCAGCATGTACCAGTCCGAAAGTCACAGCATGACTAATATGACAACATCATCCCAATATGGAATTCCAGCGCCTTCTCCATACTTTGTCCAGACACCCAACAATGCACCACCGTCAGCTCCAATTGAGATCCTTACACCCTATACCAATCTACCTAATCATAACATGAGCGCAGCTATTTCTTCCGTTACCGCAAACAACAATGAGTTTACGGGTACTGCCGCACCCACGGTAATCGGGGCAAGACCTGTAGCAAATCCTGGAGATTTTCCAATAGGAATGGACCCTACTGCTCCACCAAATTATTCAAGTATAGGGCCGCCTCCATTAGCTGGTTTTCAGCGTCGGAATTGAGGGTATAGTAAATGAGAGACTGTAAAACACTGTTACAGTAATATTTTGTATCGAATGGTAAATCAGTTTATGCTTATTTCTTTGTACAAGTAATTTTATTGAATAAACGCTGACTCCATATTAATGTATTTTCGCAACTATACACTAAGGCTATGACATGTAACAATGTAAAAATTGAATCATACGTATTAAAATTTGCCAACTCTAATTCATATTTGTGAAATCGATGACTATCTGTTTTAAGTGTTGTATAATTTGCAAACTCGGGTTTCCTTTTTAACACTTAAAACTTATTATATTCATAAGTTTACTAATAATGAAACTGACTATTTAAGCAGTGGCATAAATATATTATTTTTATGGATTCTGTGAAAACATCATTCGTGTGTTCTTCAATTTAATGTTGTAGATTTTATGCATTTCTTGTGGTGACTCATAATTCTAAACTAACTCATAACTCTAAAATGCAAATGTGTTTAGATGCATGTGCATGTAATTTTGTATTATATTTAAACTAAGCTGCACGAATTGTTGTTGAATAATAGTAAATATTATGCCAATTCTTAAAGATCATTAATTTGTTGAATTAGTAATACCTTATTGAATTTCTTTCACTCACAATTAAGAGTACTTTATTAAAATCATGTATTTTTTAAAGATTTTTTCACTAGCAATAGATTTCAACCTTTTTACAATACAATGGTCAATGTACAAAACAATGTCCTTCCATTGCTTCCATATATCCTAACATTGTAAGTTCCACAAAGTCGTTTCTCGTTGACTGTTGACATTCTCACCCACAGTACAACCTAAATCTAGGGACCATTAGCTGATCAGACTACTATTACATAATAATATTTATAGACCATTCTGACATTACTTTTAGCCTAGCTTCTAAACATTATTAGTTACATGAAGAGGTAGTTATTAGTAATTTTACGGTATCAATATTAATCATAATGTAATTAGGCAGCTAATAAAATATTTGATACTGAAATAATGTGATAAGCATGCCTAAGAATATAACTAAATTAACAATAATTGATAATATTAAAGAGTGGAATTAAACTAATTCCAGTATGCACCTTAGTTCTACTTCTCTACAATAAGGCGGGTGACATGTAGGGGACTATTCCTTCAAAGGGCTTTTATAGCTCAACTTTGATAAATATTTAAGAAGAGTGAGCATTCTTCGACAAACAGAATCCGGAATCATGTTTTATTTACATGTCAATAATCATAATCAGCAAAGTAATCATATAAATGTCAAACAACAGCCATTTTTGATGCATGCAGAAAAGTGTTGTAATCTAACTATGTGGATTTTGACATTCCACCCTTTTACAATCATAAAGTCGATTTACAAAACTGACATTTTTAGAAAATATGAATGAAACAGATTATATTTATTACATAAAATGTACGTATATTATCATGATTTTGAATATTATCCGGAGTCAGATTATTTCTGCGAAAGCTGAAGAATCATCACTATAATAATTGAATACCACACTTTGGTGAGGCCTTATTTCTGCGAAAGCTGAAGAATCATCAATATAATATTGATTACCACACTTTGGTGAGGCCGCTGCTTCATGTTCATAATTGATAGTAGTAGTATACACACAGGTTTTTCTAAAACGCTGAAAAATTGCGGTATGTGAAGTTAAAATGGTACCTAGTTTGGCTAGAGTAGTGCCCATTAATTAATTATGGTAACAATATGTGATACACTTATATGTTAACCTGCAATATTTAAAGGTGATTCTGCTACTAATAGAGGCTAATTGTAAATATATTGTGCACAGAAATATCTAAAGGCTATTTTAATTCGAAAGAACGAAACTGCATAAGATAAACAGGAAGTTAATAGACTTTTCTACGATACAAATATTTTTGTGTAAGTACAGTCAAGATATTGCTAGAAAGGTAGTATTTTTGAATTGTGTCTGGGATTGCTGTATAACTGTATAACCATATGGACCGGAGTAGGTATACTTGAAATGACCTAAAAACCTTCATTAAAAAATTTTGTCGCGATCACACTAAACTCATAATTTACTATCTCCTGTTTTGATTGTTCTTTTGTTGTGACATGGTTTAGACATTAAATTGATATTAATGGATAATATTTAATGACTATGCCCAAAAGTAATATATACAAATGAAAACACATTTTCGAACTGACAAATTGATTTGACATATAGGTATATGTATATATAGCATTTATATTATAATATCAGTGTAACTATCTACTGCATCAATAATGGTATTTTAATCGTTGCACTACTTTGAATTTTCATTATACTTGATTACTAATAAATTAAAATACATAAATTAGTGTAAAAATCCGACAGCTGACAACTGATGCAAGCTAACAAAATGCAATAGCTATTAGTTACTTCGCGCATTTTAAAGAGGTAATATTTATAAGTAATAACTGGAAATTTTATGGAGGAGATTTGGCTGTTGGTTGACGGGGAATGAACTCTGCAGCATTTGGATTTAACCGACTCGAAAAATTAAGAACTCGGCTAAACCCACGAGTCAGGTCATCCACACGGTCTTGATCAGATTGGTTTTGGGATTCTGGATTGCGAAACTGCTGACAGGGTGGTGCTGGAACTCGGAGCTCAGCTCCGTTATGTTGTCCTGTAGTAGCTTCTTCTTCCAAGGACGCTTCGTACAGTTCGAAATAATAATTAATCATTTCTTCATCTTCCAACTCCTTCATTACCTGTTGAAATCAAAATTCCCATTAAACACCATTTCAAACTTCACAAAATAAATTAATAAATTTCGAAAAATGAATAAAACAAAACAATATTTATTGTATCTTACCTGTTCATCAAATTCCTCTTCGTGTTCCATCCACAAAAATTCTGAAAAGTCAACTTCAGCAGGTCCAGGATTATTTCCTCCATTTTCGGCAGGAGTGTTCATTTGGCCAGCAACAGCCTCAGCTCCTTGTTCTCCGTTAGCATCAGGCATTTCGTTCGGTTTTGGTTCGCCCAGTGGTAGCTTCATCCTATAAATTAAATTAAATTGATTTCTATGCACAAAGTACACCAAACATATTTCCTTTATGACTAAAATATTGTGTGGCACACTCACGACGGAATTCCTTCCATACATGCATAAAATAAAACTGTGTTGAATGATTCAAACAATAGGTTTGCACAATCAATCAAACATCAAACTCAAAGTTATCAAGTAACTTTCACCAGATCACGTATACAATCACTATAGGGTATTGTATGCTAAGCAAACAGCTTTAAATGGCCTCACACATATATTTTGATGTGACATAAATGTAAACACAGACACAATAAAGCTGAATAAATGAACAACGCAGAATAGTGCAGAAACTAAGTCACCTCGACCTCAAACTCAAAGAAAAATGAAAAGCACTCTCTGCCAATTTTTAAATGGATGAAAACAACTCTCTATATACCAAAGACTACTAAAAACTACATATTTGTACACATATTGTACACTATAAATGTAAGATATGAAATGATAATGTATGGTTTAAACATCTTTTGAGCAAACATATGAGTATTAAATCGTATACGTACCAAAACAAAATTGCCAACAAGGAAGGTTTTGTATAAAATATTGAATCAGGCAGCAGCAACTACCAAAGCGTGCACTAATCGTAAGTAATCTTTTTAAACCTTCATTAGCCTTGGACTTCAAGGTGCAATCGCAAAACAAATGATTAGAACATTACAAACGCAACTAACTAAATAACTGCACCAGAAATACAACAAATACAATAATTGTTGAAGAATATGTTGAATGCTGACTGTGCCTATAATATGAAGTCGTGTAAACTGTGCACAATCAAATTTACATGATTAACGTATTAACGATAGATAGAGATTTGCAAAGTCGTATATACTTTGATCAACGTTATTATATTCAACGTTAAAAGTTTCTACCACACACCTGAAGAAAAGCAACGAATAAAGTTGCACAAACTACAAACATGAACACGAGTTTCCTTTTTATGATAGCTATAGCATAGTTGTTATCCATGCTCAGATATTTTTAACTCACCTTTCAAAGAGGAATGATGTACTGTTCACTAATGTTTTTGCTGTGGACCCAACAATGAAAAATCTGCTCTACTCACGCTGATCAACCAATCTTACGAATATCTTCGATAAATTCCAAAAGCACAGTGGTAATCTGTGAGCACTTAATAATTTTGTGGTTGTAGCAACTCTCCATACGTACATTTGATGATTGCTGGTGGTGGTGCTTGTTGTTGTGGAGGCCGTAACAGATATTCGTGGTCTGCGAAGGTAGTCGTCGTGGTCGTAGTATTGCCTGCAAGCAAGTTTCTAACTTGAATTGCGTTGGCTCTGATTCTCTATGCGTTCTCAACGCCACTACAACTCATCGCAAACTCTGCTACTACTTTCTGGTAGAGACCACTTGGAAGATCCACGCTTTCGACGTGGAACAATTCCTCCTGTGTAGAAAATTCAGAAAAGTACAGAGGTGTTTGCACAGACAGTGCGAGAGAGAGAGTCCTCAACGAAGACTCCGCTGCTCCAGTGCCACACTCCACTCTCCAAAAGTTTCTTCAGCCTCCAATCTATTAATTATCCAAACATTTCTTACATAGTTTTCCCCGCAAAAATCGGAGAAATGCCTCTGGAAATTCGGGCTTTTTAAAATCATATGCGCTTTCTTTCCAGTTTATGTCATGTATTTATGAATTGCGTTTGTTTTCAGAAAATGTGTGAACAGACTTTTCTTTGAAGGGGAGGAGGAAAGACGAGAACCCTCCTTCTACTCTACATTCTACGTGTACATTTCTTTCGATGAGAGGTACATTTGTATACATCTATTGCGACTATCGCTATACTACAAACTACAACTAACACCACTACTTCTTTACTACTTTACTACAACTACAACTACTTTTTCTCCTTCTCCTCACACTACTAAACTTAAAATCCAATACCCAAATAAAATACACAGGCTCTATAAGCGAATGTAGTGCAAAATGCAAACAGAATGTATGCCTAGAGAACGCAAAAAGCACAAATGAACTACTTTAGTTACGCTTCCGATTCATTCGGATTCATGAAGATGAAGCTTGGAACGGTCTTCCTGCGTCTTTTCTAATTCATTTTCATGTAAACTTAAACTTCGTGTCGTTCCAGTTCTTTAAGTAAAGCAAATCATAAAAAATATTAAAAATGTCATAAGATGTAATACTAGTGATAAATAATAGGTCATTATAAGTTCATTTTAGACTACGCATCAGTTTTGTACTACATAGTACGTATAGGGGCTTTGTAGATAATTAATCTACATCTATTCCAACTGTTTTTGTCCTTAATAAATCGTTCTTTTAGTTTCGTAATGCTGAATGATTACATGTTTAGGAATCATAAAAAAATTATTTATGGTTTAAGATCTTCTTTTTGAAATTCAAGAAATTCTATCCATTCTACGCTAAACTCGACATGACAACGACAACATTCAATTAAGATATTCTATGAAAAATAAGTTATTTTTATTTATTATTATTTTTAGTCTTTTTATAAAGACCAGCTAACAGTTTAATTGCATTATTCCGTAGACGGTTATTGTGTATGGGCGTATTTATTATTAATTTATCGCAATTTTCGCAATCGTAATACAAATTGTTTAGAGTCACGTTTTTTAACGTATGGTTATAAAGAAACTTCGTTTCTTAATAAGAGACGTCACTTGCATATTCAATTTTTTCTACCTGCTATTTATGTGGCTGCCTGTTGTTATGCTAAAGTTTTTACCTTCTCATATTCACAACGAATGAATTACTATTTTTCTGAGAAAAAATATTGATATTACCTCTAAGACATAACATTTGTCTTTCTGAGCCTTACTTTCTTGTTACAAAAATACACTGTGACCACACATATTATTATCATTACCGTCATAACATCATTAGATCGACGTCAATCAAAAGTAATATGAAACTTGATTACTGTTCAACACACTAAACAGGTATACTAGGAATGATATTTTTAGACTCTTCATCAGTCACAGGCAGATTACATGCAGGTTACGGGCCATACACTCAACTCAATGCGTAGTTTGGCTTGCAAAGTTATTTCCGATTTTTCCGAGTATACTCCGAATTAGCTGTTTTGTAACTCAAATTCAAATGTGTTTTGTTACTGAGCGTCATCAGTTTCTGGATTTGTATATGCATTATTGTTTACTGAGAAATAATGAGAATATTCATCATTATGTGTAAAAGACTCACCGTATTGTTAGAACAACTAATTCGTCGTTGTCATGATGTGGTATTTGCATTCGGATTACCATATTATATCTTTAGAAACTTGGAAAGCCGTCGCCTACTCAGAAATAGTTACCTACTTAACTATACTTGCAATCTATACCAATCGCAGTCGCAGTCTTAAGTAGATGGAGAATGGAGACAATGGGGATCAAAAGTTTAAATGGTGTGAGCAAATTGTTTTAGTTTAAGGTAAATTAACTAACTAGCCTAAAATTCCATTCCACGTTAACCAAATGAAATCAATAATAGCATCACGATAGAATAAGAGACAATTGGCGTAGCTGGAGACCGTGACACTCTTTTCTAGTCATCCCTGATAGAAGAAAAATGATAGTTATAAAACACTAAAGAGACGCACGCTATTTCTGGGACATCCTTTACTTGAGACTTGAGATGTTGAGAACAATTATACAGAACAATAAACGCATTCAAGAACTACTTACGTTCACTTTGGGTGAATCGAGTCGAGTGATAATCGTCATTCTGTCGCAAAGACGCAATTCTACAAAAGCACGTTTTTAACCACTGCTACATGCGGCTGGCTAGTTCACTAATAATGTAGTCTAATAATAAACCATTTGCAACGGGCTAAAAAGGTTTCGTAAGCAATACTGGAATTAAAAGCACAATGTTGATTTTACTCATCACAAATTGTTTAAGAAGTGCGTAAAAGTGTCAAATGAATAGAATCGTCAAGCAAAACACGGATAAGAAAGCTTCACAGTAAACGGCCAATGCACAACGAGTCGACTGAAAGAAAATTGTTGCGCTTTTTTTATAAAATCATGTGTTCTTAATTGATTTTAATATCATTTAAAAAAGTGTAATGATCACAGATAGTACATTTTAGTCTGTTGTAATATTTACAAGAGTGTGTACTTACACAATTGAATGTGTCATGTGTCAGAGGTCATGAAGGAGTTGACCAATTAAACCCTTCTTCGAATTTAGGCTTTCTATGGACCGTTGGAATACCTCTACCAAGTTTGAAACCCTTATCTCAAACGATTCTTGGGTTATCGTGCGGACAGACACATAGCAAAAATACCCGCATGTAAGTATGTTTACGGAACTTAACAATCATTGTAAGTCAGTAAACATAAACTCTATATACTTGTCTGTCTGTCTAGTGTCTACCACTCCCGGATTCAAAAGAATCAAAAGAAAGAATTTCCCGTTTTTTCACATGTGGCACCGAGAAGTGTACAACACCTTGGACAGGAATGAAAACGTTTTGTCGTCTTTTGACAAAATCAATATAAACAATTCATGCGATAACTTGAACTGCTGTATTTAAGCAAACTAGTACACATAAGGGTTGGTCTAATTATATCTCAAAGCTTTTTGAGACAAAACGAAACTTATTCTTATAATACTATTATTTCTCAGGACTTCTAATTTTTTATTTCTCATTTTTGCATCTTATTATGCTGGAAAAAATGTGTTCGGCTGTTTCACTAGTTTGTTTTTCGAAAAAGCATTGCTGTCTGCAGCTGCCTTATCTATATTTTTCGAAAACGCATTTTTCTCACTGTGCTGCATTTTTATTTTTCGAAAAATCATTATTTCTTACTGTTACCTCAACTTTGCATTTCAAAAAAGCATTGTTTCAAATTAACGTATTCCACAGTATCCACAGTTGCCTCAACAGTTCGTCCTTGTGGAAAGGAGAGTTCCTAAATTAATGCAATGAATGATACTTCAAACTAATAGCAGGACCGATCGGACCGAATTTTTACATAAAATATACTTCTTTTCATTACAGGTTATTCGGTCGGGAAGGAATTTCGGCATTTTTGTATACTTTGAATTGTCTACGCTTTCATATAATTGACATTTTCTCCCAGGTTGCATCTTTTGTCGAGTTTGTTTCGTTTGACCTCCCTATTATTCATAGTTTCTATAGAAAATGAGTTTCAGAAATTCCTTTTACCTGTCTGCTTGAAGAGTACCCTGTTGGAAAGAATAGCGTTCATGATTCATATCTCATGCATCCGATGAACATACACGAGAAATATTTTAGCATTTAGTACAACTTCCGATTCATAAAGCCTAGAAAAGTGCATTTCTGAAGCATTTTAGAACTATGATTTTGGATAATTAACTATTTGCATATTACTTTTGTGCTCTAAAATATAGCCGGGTATTAAATTGTTACACCAGTTGAATCACTCGGGAATATTCCAAGATTATGTCATTGGTTCCGGCCCGAAACTTCCGGGAAGGGGATCTACGAAATAGGTTTACATACATCTAAAAGTCTAAAAATCTAAAAGACTATATGCATTATTATTACCAAATGTATATTTTCATGAGTTTTTGTTGTGTATATATCCCAAAGCTAAGCTTACTTTAGTGTTGCTATCTAAAGCTGTTTACATCTGACGTCACGTGCAAGCAGGAGGTGTAATGGAAAATAGATCCACGATATGTACTTCATAAAAACATTGAATTGCATTAATGCACTTTAATTGTTGAATTGAATGCACATTAAATCTGAATTCACATCAACTTTACTATTATATGAACCCCAATTTAATTAAACTCGTTAACTAACAGGAAAGAAATGCTTGACAGCCAGTGTGTTTGTGAGTTTGAAATTTGAAAACTGTCGATATATACAGGGTTGGACGTAATGACTTTCCAGGGGTCCTCAGTATAAACCATAAAGTAGTAATAAAAACGTTTTGTAGAGAATCTTTTTCTGCGTTTAATGAGCCTAATAACATGAAAATCGGTAGGACATAAAATTTCAAATTTCAATGTACTATACTGAACTAAATAAGTGAAAATCTTTATAAATATTTCTTAAATGTGTTCCATTTTAATATTTCAAGCAATCCAAAACTGTTTCATACGCTATTTAAAAGTGGAGAGTTATCCACAAAAAGTTCAGTTTTAATTTTTAATAAATCTACGTAAGAAAATATTTTCAAGGCAATTAAAGCAACCAAATCAGTTGCTTTGAATGCAGATCCTGATTTCGGTCTGCCGATAATTGAGGGTATGAAAATCTGTAGTTGGCTTCTTATGATATTATTCAACATGTTTTCAAGAAGCACTAATTTTAGAATTCATTTATAAGTTAGAACTAAAATTTGGATTATTTTGTATACTGACGTTAGCAGATCTCCTTAGAGGTGGAGGTCATAACTTTTATCTTATCAGACGACAACATACATTGGGGAGGGTTGCCGATCAAAAGTTTCATGTGGATGGTCCCTTAGCATTGTTGACCTGTACACTTACTTCATAATAGGTTCCTAGTAGAGGTGGGAATGGTTAACCGGAACCAAGAACCAAACCAATCCGGTTTGGTTATTCAATTTTGATCAAAAGCCGGTTTCTGTTTGGTTTGATTCCTCCATGAATGGTCCCGAATGGTTTTGTTTCTTTATTTTTCGTGACCGCTCTACCAAACGCGGTAGAAAATGTCACAAAACGGATATTTTTGATGTAAAAATGCGTCGGAAATACTCGTACCGATTTCAGAACAAAAATCCGATTTTTTGCTAAAAATGTTGGTTTGGTTCCGGCTTGGTTTGGTTCCTAGAAAGTTTTTAGAGAGCTGGTTTGGGTTTATGAAGCACCGGTTCCGGTGTGGTTCCTGAAAGTGTCGAAAATTCCCACCTCTAGTTCCTAGGTCACTGTTATGGTATAGATAGTAGATAGTTGTAAATAATTAAAGCATTTTCACTTATGTTTTGTCGAATAACATGATTTACATTTTAAGACTGGTATATCCAGCGTCTGATGCTGAATCTTTCAGCTGCTGTTGCTTTTGCTAAGCTGATTCTTATGTGTACGGAGTGTACGTGTGTAGAGTAGTGTAGACATAAACAGTCGAGTTGAGTTGTTTTGTGTTGGTGGTAGAGTTGATGTGAGTTGATGCTGTTTTGCTGCGTCGTGTGTTTTTTACAAACTCCCCTTACGTCTCATATCGTTACACACAATCTGTGTTTTAACAACACACAATATTCTGAGTTTTCAGAGTATTCACTGTTTAACAGCCAGTAAAAAGCTACATCCTGTGAAGAGGCGAATCTTTGATATCATTCGATTCTCTGTTCTCGGACTCTCATTGCATTCTTGTTGACGTTCGTTGACAGTTGACAACAAAAGTTCTTTTCTTCATTGATTATATTTTTCGTAACTTTTTGGCCAATGTCATCATGACATCAACTCCTAAATCTATCGGAGACGAAAGTTTGTCAGGTAAGATATTCCAATTAAAATATCTTTCATTTGTGGTTATCCAAGTCTAGAAATGCCAATACAAGTAGTAACTGCGCAATTGGTAAACATTCATCTGTAAAACTTCTGCAGGGCCTGTAGTCGTTGAGTATCGAGTGCCATTGGCCATTGTTTACCTCACATTTTTTACATTCATCTGTTCCTCTTCGTTTCCTCCTCCTATATACCTTTTGCCTTCACAGGTGCATTGACTTGTTGTACTTAGGTACACCAAATCGGGTAGGGTCCGGGTAGTATTGACTTTTGCAGCGTAGAAGATTACTGCTTCATGCTAGGAACATAATTTAATGTGACGGAGAGGCTTAGGAAGACCATTCAGTCCATGTACCTCTTATATACGTTGTACTTGTCGTAATTTATGCACAAATGCAACGCAAAATGATTACTGCGCATTTATTGTCATAGTCATATAGCTACTTTTCAAGCCTTAGTTTTTTAACTGTATCATCGCAATAAGAAAAAAGAATTGAGAAAATTTCCAATTTCATTATGAGTTAATAATAATAATAAGGAGTCGTAATAATATCAGAGTTAAAAACTTATTTATTATGATTATTTGAAGGGGCGTTGATTTTGATCAATATTGCACTTATAATAATAAGTTGTAGTATGTATACAATAATAATTATTAATTGCGAGGTAGAAGAGATGTCAATGCCACGCATTACGTAACACACGAATCGTTCTGTATGGTACTTGTTATTCATCGTACGTAGTTAATGAGATTATGTTTTATGATTCATATTCATCATGTGCACGAAAGAAGGAAGGAATTTAATGCATTTGGATTGGATGTATGGTTTGCGACCAGAGAAGTTTGCCCGACTATTTAACTTGTAGCTTATCTAAAAGCAATGTTTGCGGTCATGTAATGTGACGTCAGTAAGATAGTAAGATTTTGTCAATAATTGTATAAATGTTGCATGCATTCATGTTATGCTCTTTAAATGAGTGGAGAAGCCGCAGTATTATATAGTAGAAGTATTTCATTTTGTATAATGTGTTACCTAGCTATCTCATGTCGTTGCTAAATCAAATGTTATTGTTTGTACTGGGTATAGTTAAATAACGACACCAAATATTATTATTGCTTTATCCGAACTTGTCCGTTTTGTTTTGTAGCGGAGCTTTAAAATTTATTATTTTGCTATATTTTATGTGTACTTGTTGTACGTTTTTCTGGTGTAAGTTAAGGATAATTTAATTCTTCTTCGAAATATTAATATCTGAATCCAATTACAGGCAATGATATTTTTCCAGAATCATGGGTTGATGTTAGTGTAAGCCCTGGTCGGGTTACACCTGTTGCAGTTCCGGCGGTCGGTATTATAAATGGTAGTCCAGTGAGTGGGGCCTATGCACCAGGAAGTCTTGCTTCCCATATTGGGGAAGAATATTTACGTCTTTTAAAGGAAGCACAACGGGAGAGTAATTATTCTTCCGCTCGGGTATCGTTGGCGTCTTCACGTAGAGACAGTCGTTGTGAATCGTAAGTTATGCATCTGTTTTAATGATTTTTTTATTTCTTTTTTAGTCCTCGTATTCATGAAAATTTAATTATGCTCGGCAGGCCCAAAAGTCCTCCAAATAGCCCTAATGTGGAAGTTTCTAGTGGCGAGGATGAATTAAAAGGAATCTTCATCAATAAAGTAAGTCGATTTTGATGTAGTGAGAAGCAAACCTATAATTTTATTTACAACATTATAATATAGGATATACACTTTTGTAAATGCTGTATTAATATACTGAATACTGTATTCTATCCTTGTTTAAATATATTGTTGGAAGGTTATTAATAGAAATGTTAATAAAAATCAAAAAGCATGTAAAATTTTTAGTAGTTAGTAAAGTATAAAACCATTTCTTTTTAAAGAAGCGTCACAGATTATAATCTACTTTTGTGGTTTTAAGTTTTTGTGTATAAAGATTTCGACTTCGATTTATCGCCAAAATCACTAGAAAAGTTTGTAACTATCTAATTTTGTTACCCAACCTGTATATAAATTCATGATTGAAGTGGTGTATATGCAGCAATAATTTTATATTCGTGTATAATTTGTTTTAAGGAATCGGAGGGGTCAAAGGACTGGATGTTGAATTTTTGGTCTGCACGATGCGACAACCTTCAAAAGTAAATTGTTTGAGTTAAATGTAACAAGAGAGGTTTACGTATAAATTTATATTTCAGAATTAAACAGTGTACTTAAATTTTCAGGAGGGGAGCGCAAAATCGAAACGCGAATTTGAGCTTTAGAGGAAAAAAGTGTGGAGGCAAGAGCATATTTTCTAAGGAAGTCATGTACACGTTCTTCGTGTCTAACATACTGTCTCTTCTAGTTGGCGCAGGAATAGGGTATGCCCACAAAACCATTATTTTCGAATACTTCTCAATGAAAGATAAAAACCAATTCTTATCCAATCATGGTAATTTTATGTTGATACCAATTCATTTTATGATTTAGTTTGTGGCTGAGCAAACGGTCCATTGCTGTTACCAACTTTCCACTGAATTGAAAGACTGGATGAAGGCGATGTGTTGCGTCTTTTGCCTCTAAAATACAGAATTGTAAAACGAGGGGATCAAGGTCCCCACTATTTGATGAGCCGCTGTCCCAAAATGTCTATACCTGATATTTTTTTTAATATGTTTCATATCCGTATTATATGGTTAATTTAAACCTTTGCATATCCCGAAAAAATTATTTCCTCTGGTACGGTTAAGTGATGAAACCATTACACATACCTAAGTTGTCTGAAATGAACCAACCTGAAGTACACATTTATAAATAGATTAGGTCAGTATATGTACGAAACGTTTAATATTATCGGTAGACATAGCTCTAGTTGGTATTCTAATAGTACGTTAATACTAATGTATTTTTGAATGTGAGTTGTATGTACAGAAGTTCTTATCTCTTTGTATTGTACACGTTGTTAATTTACGGAGCTATTGTTGATATTTGTATAATAATTCATTACGTCGCAACTTTTTATGATTATGTCTCGTCAGACACTATCTTATAAGTGTAACGAAATCGCATAATGCAATTTTAAATGTATTGTAGGTATGTAATTTACCATGTTGTAATTTAATCTCGTAATTAAGTTACAGTTACTGGTATGGTTGATGCTATGTCATGGTTAATAAACTATAGCTTGATTATTCTCAATTCGATGTGTACAGTACAGGACAGTGTCAACATTTTTCAACATCGCCATATTCTGAAGGAAAACACTAACGAAGAATTGTTATACCCCTTTGAAAACGAACATATTCTAAAAACCTTATTGTAATGTGTAAGTGTATTATTGGAATGACAATAAGGTTTCAATTATCCGCGAATTGTAAACGAAAATTGATTTCATTAAGAAATCAACTTAATTGGTTAACGCTGAAACTGGGTAGTATTGTCAGGATGTATATTAAACTTACAATTAGTAAGTCTGTGGAGTTACCTTTTTGAATAAAAATCTATCTTTGTAGTCAGCAAATATTCGACCATCAAAAGCATATTGGTATTCATATCATGTAAGATGTAGAAAGAAAAAATATTGGACACAAAATATCCAGATCATTCTCTACAAATTACGTTGAGAAATACATACTCTCATCCTGATATCTTACCACAATCACATTAGGCAACTGCAACGACAATGTACCTTAAATCATATTTTCTTTTTAGTCTCATGGCATGAAAATTACGCACACTGCACTACTGAATCGTTGTTCTTAACTTAAGATAATAAAATTGATTGCATCTATGTTGTTTTTTTCGACAAGACGATAAGAAATTTATTAAGAATGTTCAGCTGAAGATAGTTAGGATCGTGGGATCCCCCCCCCCAAGTGGTAGGTAGCTGTCTGTAGTTATTTAGAATTTTCATATTGATGTGTGATCGCACTGGGGTGAAGCAGGACATCGTGCAATTCTAAATATTTTGGGACGTAAAAATTACTTTCTCGAACGACGGAGGTCGCTGCGTTGCCGGCTGTGGGAAAGCGATATTGGTTGGTAATAGAATGAAAGCAACAATCTCATTTTCTTTGAACTGTAAAATAAATAACTTTGCAGCAAGTCAAGTCATAGTACTGAACTGCTAATTGTCTGTCTATGTCACCTCTAGTAAATAACAAAAGTTTATCAGAGCACAAGATGTACTGGCATGACTATACTTAAGTAACATTTGGATGATGTCACATTTTTATTCATTCGTAAACCTACATTATGGAAGAAAGTTCATTAACAGAATGTCATTTCGTGAGAAAAGAACCGAATAATGTATGTACGACTTCGTATGACTTCATCTTCAACATTTAATTTTGTACTTGCGTTCTTAAATTACAAATAAATTGGAGATTTCAGTCCCCACAATGTCGTAACCACACTGACATTACTCTTCGTCGGATTCAGCATGGTAAATGGAGAAATGAAATGGTGTGCAACACTATGATGGCCACTAAAATTTTATATTCATGCCTACACTATATCTAACAAACCTGAGACTCATTAGATAATAATAATTATAATAATTTTATTACTGATTCGAACAATCGAATTTGCCAATCTAGACACAGTAGTTAACAACAAAAAGATTTTAAAATAAACAAAAAAAGGCTTAACAGAGTGTAATTACTATTACATGTATGGTTTTAAAATTTTGGATTATAGAGGTATTGTTGTAAAATTGAATTGAGCCTTGTACGTTAAGGCTATCTCATTATAAATTGAATTTGGTAAATCAAATTGTTTAAAGAATTTTTGAACAATCTTCCTCTTGCACCTTATAAATAGACCTATAACTTCCATGGGTTGCAAGGATTATAGATTGCTATTTTTTCTTCATTTACTTGAATATCTTGTTCCGTGAAATTCTCAAAGCGAACTGTGGGATCAATTAATGTACACTTTCTGTCGTTGTCTATCTAAAGCGATAATGTCGATTCTTCGATTGGAGTCATTTAAACCAATGTATGAGTATGTATTTCTTGGAATACTTCATACATAGCCTTTGGCTTTTAGGGCGTCAGCTATTACTTATTCTGTTATGTCTAGTATTGCGTTAAAGGGCTCCAAAGGGACAGATTTGTTGCTTTCAAATTATATATTCTCGAATTAAAATTTAATGTTTTTATAGACAGAAGTGCGTTTCAAATCTTTTAAATATGATTTTTAAGTGCTGCCGTAGAATAATAACTATAAAAATTTAAAAAATAAATCAATAAGTAAACGACAGAACATTTGCATAACATGGACATAAAGAGTTAGAGTGGGTATTAGGTACTAGAGCATTTTTTGGGTCGACATTTTGCAACCCAACCCAATTCGGCCCGCCAATCTTCTCAGCCCAACCCAACCCAAAACCCGATGGCGTCACGAAGTCTCCAACCCGAACCCAACCCAACCCAATGAGCCAAAACCCAACCCAACCCAACCCATACTCAAAAATAGATTTTGCTTATATAGACGTACTAAATCAACCTAATGAAAT
>JABASD010003045.1:0-22285 GCA_019776165.1 Pogonognathellus flavescens
TTTCCGTGTTTTTCCATATTTCCTGGACGGGACATGCTTAAGTTCCTGGAAATGCCAACCCTGACTACAACGGCCTTAATAGATATAGGTACTGCATTTACACTCCGAGTGCAGAAAAACGAATTACGAATGAATGCATTCAAAGGCAGAGATGCTACAACAATATAAATGTAGACAGTGCAGTAGAGATACTCACATTTATACACACAGAGCTATAACACACACACAAGACATACACATACGCATAGCTTAGTAATTGCGGTGGCTGCCAGAAGGCGAGGAAGAAGAGAAAGGTTCAGACAAAAGAAAATAATCGAAGCGTGTCATACTTCAACATTTTGTATCCACTGTCGGATGCTGACAAATGTCCTTTCATTGGTCACGTCGTACATGAGAATCACACCGTCCGCTCTTCGGAAATAGGATTTGGTCAAAGAACGAAAACGCTCTTGTCCGGCTGTATCCCAAAGTTGAAGCGCCACACAATTCCCATCCAAATCCAAAGTTTTTACACGAAAATCTACTCCTGTGTCATGGCAAAAAGAA
This sequence comes from Pogonognathellus flavescens, assembly GCA_019776165.1. Lineage (NCBI taxonomy): Eukaryota > Metazoa > Arthropoda > Collembola > Entomobryomorpha > Tomoceridae > Pogonognathellus > Pogonognathellus flavescens. Next base: position 547 of record JABASD010003045.1, read on the forward strand.
AAGCAGTCAAATTTATTTCCTTCTGAAAGTTAAAATAATGCGGCATAACCTCCACTTTTCCATATCTTATACTACCAGACAGTTAGACCCACCAGAAATAACTTTATAATATTTTGAACATCTTTTATAAGTGTACATATAAATACCTACATACATTTAATACATGTATGTGTCCATAACACTTAGCTTTAAGACTTCAAGTCACAAAAACAAACTAGAAGTGCTCCACGTATCCATACCGTAATTGCTCTAAAAATCGTCGGATCTCTAATCAGTCCCCGCCAAGCCTCCATTTATGAAAACGTTTCCATAAATGGAGGCGGCCTCAGTTTATGGAGGATTGGCCTGGACTGTTAATAAGTACCGGATCTCTAATAAACAACCTGGTCAAATTATGGTGGATTTGGTTGGGTAACAGACGGGTATGATAAAGGGTCCGCTTTAAAGTGTTCAAATGTAGATAATACTTGATAACTACGTTTTACATGCGGAAATAAACCATATTTAATTGATAATAATCTCACATTTTTGGTAAACGCCGGGTGTCTTTTTAACTCCCTTAAAACTCGGGTAGGAAAACGATGGATTTGGCTTATTAAAGCATTTACGGTATGTATTTATAGGCAAAATGTTCTTTTTTTCTGTTGCATTTTCTCTTTAAGAGAGACATTGAGCTTTAATATTATTAATACATTGGAGGAACGATTTTATACGTGAATACATGTAAAACACAAGAACTGCTGATCTTTTGAACCTAAAAATACTCACGCACTCACTCTCCCGTCAAAAGCCATATAATAAAAAATCAAAACGTGTGTTCATGTATTATTTTATGCGAACTCATATCTTTTTTCAATAATGCTGCTCAGAAGAAACGCATCATCAATCACCTTTCTACATTTCCCTTGAACATTAATAACACGAGGTAATCTTAAGCAGGTACTTTATTTCACTCTACTAGCCAAACCAGTAATATTTAAGAGCTATATGTGTCTCTTTCCAGTGTATGGTCAGTTCGTCAACTACACATATGTTTATACGGAAACGAAAAATTTGCTATCGAATTATCTTATGTGTGACTTAAAGTTGAGTGTAAACTTTTTACCTATAGTTGAGCTGAGATTAGGAGAAAAATGTCCATAGCAAACGCGTTCAATGAAAGTTGTTTTCCCAACGGCAGCATCTCCAGCCAAAATGACCTTAAATGTTCGATGAGGAAATATTGATTGTTTGTTTGGAGCTAATGATCCGGGTTCAGATGTCAAAGGAAATTCGTGAGCTTTTTCAACGGAAGAAATGATGTTTCGATTTGCAGTTATATTATTAAGGTTTTTAGCAGCCGTTAATGGCGTATCTTGAGGACTTGAGTTAGGTGATGGGGATGGAGAGGCTGTGGACCAAATTCCCGAAGGCAGAGGACTCCCGTCTCCTTCAGCTCTAATTTCTTCCAACAAAGTTCCACGACCACTGTCTTTATAATTTAAATAAATTAGTCATCACTAAAATGAAATTCTTTGCAATCACCAAATGAAAGTAGAAGTTTTCGGAATAAATTAAACGATGGGATAAAGGTACCTGTCCAAAGCACAACTGTCAATTCAAACTACACAATGGAGACTCCCGTTGCACGAGATAAAAATAATCTTTGCTAATAACGAATGCATTAAAGCAAGATCATATCTGTAATAATGTTTGCACGTGTGAGTACAGTCTAAATACAAATTGTTCTTCTCTATCAATAGGAAATAATAATTGTTGGTTCTACAGCCGTACTAATTGCCTGCACATCAACTACTAATGAGAAAGAATAATCAATTTCATGTTTTCGTTACGTCAAATTCAAAAGCACATTGTTCACACTGACTGAGTTATTATGTACGAGTCATCTTTTATTTGCATAACAAGTCGCGCTCCTTTGAAGCTACATACTTACTTCGTAATTACAAAACGTTCTTTCTCTTTTACTTATCAAACTTTTAGTTTCAATGACCCATTTATCAAAATAGACAATTTATTTGAGTAAAACAACACTGTGTTGGTGTTACTGTTGTATAAATAATGGTAAGGTATGCCTAAATAGTGTATTGAGAGATGAGACACAAAGTGAGTTCATTAGCATAAAGCGGAACAGTGGCATATGTTCTATTTTCATGTATAGCAGCTACCAACTATCTACCCACATAATTGTAGTTGTCAATTTAGTCTGAAACTCTTATCGCTAGCTGCTTCTGCTGCAAACATGTCGTTTGACACTATTTATTAAATACCAAACTGTTTGTGCACAAAGCAAAAGGTTAAAACTACATTCAAAGCAAAAGTGCAAGTACCTGTGAACGTTCACATTACCTTTGTCTGTCTCGGATAAGGAGAAACTTTGGAATTTTGGATCAGAGTACGAATGCTGAAGTTCTAAAGCGTTGCAAGGTTTAGACGAAATTGGGTTTTGATTAGCACAAGTTTCTTGCTCCACAGGAGGTGTTAATTGTGACGACACTGCCGTCGAGAAACAATCGTTTGCATCAGATAGCACCCGGTTTGCCTCGCTAAACAATAGAAAATTATTGCATTAATCTTCCAAACCATTGTGTTTAACTTTAAACTTATATAGCACAACATTAATTCTCTGTTTCTGCAATACTGCTTCTATATCAACTACTATTTGCTTACCACCTTTTATAATTCACGGCACATAATATTGTGAGAAAAGTTTTTCTTTCACTCATTGTGGTTTCCCTGTGGATAGTAGAAATGTTAGCAGCATAATAAACACGTGCGCCATAGAAAATGTAAACTGATAAAAATTTATTCCTCAGTTGAGAAATCCAACAGAGAAAACTTCTAATACAAAATTTTGACTTACATATTTTAAGAAAATAAATTATATCGCACGGCAAATAAAACTTTGATAAGTACGACTTTGTGCCAATGGAAATCATTGTAATAGTAGTAAATGATGAAAACCGTAATGTATCTGGTGTTGAAAGGTCACCTTAGCAATTAAGAGGACGTCAGTCCCAAAATACCTTCGTCACTAATATTTAACTATTATTACACTTAGTTGCTTAAAAACGATGTTGAGATTTGATAAGAAAAAATCCGAACGAAATCTTACGCTAAGGAATTTTTGTACAAGCGAAAAAGTAAATTGGATACCTTAATAAGGAAAGATGATTCTGCATTAAGTCACACTGGTTTTTGTACTCGATGGCAGCAATTTTCTCTCTGTATTTCAAGTCCAATTAAAAGTCAAGTATTACAAGTCCTTAAACACACGAGACGAATTATTTAAAACTTTTTTTATTTTGACGGGGAAAATATAAAATAGGAGAAGCTAAGGAAAACTAAAAAATACACAGAAATGAGCAATTTTGGTATAGGTACTTACACCGCGCACATAGTGCAATATGTGCAAAATTCTACGAGGAAGCACAGGGTATCTAATGTCAACTTTTAATTCCCATTTATTAACGAAAGGCAATCTCATTGAAATTCATACTTACGAATGCAGTTCGTGAGAAAGATCAAGGTAGTCATTACGCTTTTGTGCCAGTTGGGCTTGCAACAACGTGGCCTTCATTTGAGCTTCAACAAGAGCTGTACGAAGGTTTCGGTTTTCACTCTCAGCTTCAAACAGTTTCGAGTGACCCTCAGTCGATCTTAGTTTTTTCGCTTGATTTTCTTCTTCGCAGAGCCATTCTTCTACCTATATACACGAAAAAGTTATACAACAAAAATCGTTTTAAATGGTAGGGGATTTTGCAAACGGAATAAATTTAAATTTTACTTCGGTAGTAATTCTATAGGAGTAAATGCTAATAAACCTTTTGAAAGTTGAGAATTTTTGCAGATAAATCTGAAAGTTGACTTTCCATTTCAACAGCTATTTTCTTTCTCTCTGAATCCATTTGCTTTTGAGCTTCATGTCTTGCTTCAGCCTTTGCCTTGGCTTCTGTTTTAGCTAATTGCTGGTCAAGTTCTTCACCCAAAGCTGCTAATTGAGCTGCATGAGCTTCTCTTTCTCTGTTAAGTAAAAATACGATGAAAAATCTATTTATGAATTTTTGATTCTGACTAATGAAAATGTCCACTGTTTTAAATAGCAACGAGAAAAAGTCTCAATAGTATAAGCACAAACATGAGACAGAAAATCTTACTTTCTGAAAGATACTTCCAGGGACTTGTATTCATCATGCAAAGACTGCACATCAGTTATAAGGGCACTAAGCGCCGTCTCTAGTTTGTTGGACACAACAATTCCGTTTTCCTGTCGTATTTCCTCCACAATGTGAAAAAGATGCTCTCCGCTGCATGAAAAAGACAACACCACCAAGTATAAGCATCAAGAAAGCTACATGAAATGTAAATGTAAAATCTAGGCATGGAAAAATATTGTACACTGACCAATTTTTGATGAAAGGTTCGACATTAGTTGGTCCAACGTTAGTTGTAAAATGTTTCCAAGCTACTTTGGCCGATGCATGTTTTTTCTCCATTTCTAGAAGTTGTTGATGAGTTCGAGATCTGTCTGTAGAAACAATTTGAAGAGATCCCCTTCTAGAACCGGGTGTGAGAAAATCTTTAAACCCGTATGAAAAATCGTCAAAGTCAATTTGTCCATCTCCATCATGATCTAAATCCATAAAAATGACATCCGAGTCTGATTTCTGAATGCCAAATTTATTGCACAACTCAAGAAACTCTTCAGGTCCGATCACACCACGATTATTCGTGTCGCATGCTACAAATAATTGTTCCAGTCTCAAATTGTGACCACTTGCCGGAGCATACCCTTCAGCTTTCCCACTCCCTGCTGACCGTGAGTCCTTCTCACAAGACATTTTCAAACTGCATCAAGATAAACTGCTCAATGCTCTCTCACTTCACTCAAGTCACAACGTTTGACACAGCACAAAAACTTAAACCTGTTCCCTTTTCGTAAAAATCACTGGAAAAAGAAAATAGAGTCAGTTGAGAACTCATGAGTATGTTCATAACATGTCCAAGGGTTGCCATAATAATGTATTCACATATTATGTTATATTATTAGCAAAACCATTGACTACTAGTAATTAAGCAGTAGGTGTCCATTTATGCAAATGTAATTGTGTTATGCCCTTACTGTAAAAAGAAACGAAAGTGAATCAGAGAAATTGTGTTTGGAACGAGTGAATATTTTACGAGGTGCTAGTAAGTGTAGCTGAATCTGATTGTATGGCTAGTATTAACAGTACTAAAAATTCACCGTGCAGGTATTGAATTAATATTACAAGATATAATTATACACATACTTATCGTTTGTAGTAATTATTGAGTTGCAGACAATAGTGTGTCAAGTGTAAACACCAACACACTGATCCGAATCCAATAGAGAATGCACAAATGCAAATACAATCCACTCAGGTTAACCTGCAAACTTTACAAGTAACTAACCGTAAAATTCTATAATAGACATTAGTGTAATGTAACCTGTAAAGTGACTCAATCAGTTTCCCATGTAATACACACAAACAGCCATTTGCGTAAAAAACACACAAAGTCACAACTACAACAGGCAAATCTCACCCAAAAGAGTTATTTAATTATAAAATATTATTTAAACTTTATGTAGTAAATCTCTTAAACGAGAATATAAAATAATATTTAAAGTTTATATAGTAATCTGTTAAACGAGAATATAAAATATTATTTAAAGTTTATATAGTAAATCTCTTAAGCGAGAATATAAAATATTATTTAAACTTTATATAGTAAATCTCTTAAACGAGAATATAAAATATTATTTAAAGTTTATATAGTAAATCTCTTAAACGAGAATATAAAATATTATTTAAAGTTTATATAGTAAATCTCTTAAGCGAGAATATAAATACAATTTTTTACATTTAAACTGATACTTCCCTTAGGGAAGGTTGGAATATATTGTTATAATAAATGAATGAAATTACTACTAAACCTATGTAATTTTTGACCTACGAGAAATTCTTGTCTATAATGTAAAAAGCTTGAATAATGTTACTAAGTATAGTGGTATAAGTGTACAGGGGGTGAGTAATTTTAATAATGCAGTAGTAGCACATCACAATGTACACAGACGGTTCTGACAATAATGTGAAAAATAATGTGGAGAGTTTTAAACGAAAATAGCTGTTAGTTGGGACAAAGTATCAAGTTGACTAGAAAATGTAATGGTTGAGTGACTTGAGTGAGGGATGACGAGAATTTTTTCATGTGCACTCTGTATAGGAATAATGGTTGGGAGTAATATACCGATATAATGGAAAGACTATCAATGTGTGGAGTAATAATATTATGCTAGCGTGCTAGCTTTTGATTACGATATTTATTTATATTATGATGAAGGATGTGAGGGATTGCAGCATGATCGTGATGCACAATTGGGCCAAATACAATCATTTACAATGAATTACAATGTTAGCTGTTCTATAATAAGTAGGTGACAGTCACCGCTCGATTACCTTATATTATTATGTCGTCCCGTCTGCAGATTCCATCCAATTACATAAAGGACTGCTTACGTAAATCGTTTAGAGATATTTCAGTGTTATTGTAGTAATAGCACGAGTAGAATATTATTTGACTCAAATGAATTCCTCTTTCCAGTATTTATTAGCAGTATATTCAGAGGAGTGTGAGCAAACCGCGGCCAGACCGCCACCACCAACACACGTAAGTAATTTCAAGACAACGTTGCTATGAAAATATATGTTGGCACTAGTCAACCTTTTTGTTAACTGCTGAAAGGATGTTTAAGTTGACAATTAACGTGGACTGCGATGATGATGATGATTACGATGAGGCAAGACGAAACTGAACAGGTGTAACCTCAAATTTTATTTCACTGGTTATTATTGTTCTGGAGTAATCTTGCTTCTAGTTCGATGAGACTGCCGAGATCATTAACAATTATTCTGTACAGTTCTATTGTGGCGTGTTTAGGTTTGTGGAAATTTATCAATTATTCCACAGGAAAATGTAAACACAAGTATGAAAATATTCAGGTGAACAATTAAATCCACAATTTTCAGTCTCAGCGAGTCTCTGCTCGCGTCTGTTTTGGATACTGCTCAGAATTCTGAATCTGTAATCGTTTTAAAGGTAAACGCAAACTGACAAAATGACACGCTCATGGTTGGAAAAGGCACGGAGTAAACAATCAGATTTATGCACGCTGTTGTAATTTACCTAAGCAAATAAAGTTTATTGTGGTTTGCTGGTTACAATACAAACTATATTAGTGGTATACACACTTAGGTACTATACATGTCATACAGTAGTCTCATGTTCAGTAAACACAATCAGATATTATTATTAATAATATTATTTTTCCAATGTACGCAGTTTTCAACACTTTTGAGGAATATACCTACTAATTGAGATTTGACCCTGAAAAAACGAATAGGTATAATATTATTAAGAAGAATATTTCAGAATTTATACTATGCACACATATGACACTAGACATATTTAACATTGTATATTACTTTAAATCTTTCTAGTTTTAAACTACTTTATGCAAAATAATTGAGAATATTATATGAACATTTGTAAACGTACATAAATGTAGTAAATAATTAAAATAATAATATGTGTAATCATAAAGTAGCTCGTCAGTTTTAAAACAATGTCATCCTTGTCAAAGATAGTGAACACAAACAAAATATTTTTAGTTTAAAAAAACTCAGAATGAGTAAATGGTAGCAATTTCAATGTAGTTATTTAACACTTGATCAGTTTAAAGAAATGGACTTTTGGGGTCATCATGAGGAGTGTGAGGAATTTATTATTCTACCCCCCCCCCACAGTTTTCTGTAAAAGGGGTAGTGTGACCATAGGTACATTTTAACCTCTGAACCCCCCTTTTTAGAATCAATTGATTGTAAGTAAGAATTCCATGTGAGCATATAATTCTTAATTCTTTTTACTGCAGTAGTTTTGTAGATATAACGATTGAAGTTTGTTATTGGAAAACCCAAGGCAGAAATTTTAATTCATTCATACTTATACATTTTCATGTCTCAAATCATCTTTTTGCATTATGATTTGATTTATTTAGTTTTGGTTTGCAGAAATTTTTAATTGTTGTCTTTTAAACAACTTTCACTTTCTCATGTGTACAGGAAGCTATATATTTATTACATTCATCCGATTCTAGTAATAAATACTACCATATTTACGATGTACATAACATTATTACAGGGAACATGCAATATTTACACGTAATTTAGCTGTACCATTCTCACAATTCTTGTTAGTGTCATTCACTCTTTGCATTACTCACCAGTCATCACGCGTACTAATCGTTAGATTATCAGTTTACATAAATGTTTCAAATTACCCAAGAGAAGTTTGCCGTACCCAATGAATAATTTCATCAGAACTTCATTGACGTTTAAATATATAGGTATAGCAACAAACTAACATCAGTTCTGACTATTGGAAAAATTATTTTCAGAAATATTTTTTAAACTGAACTGCCCACCACATCCTTGTTATTAAAGCAGAATTGCATATGATGCTTAAGATATAGGAGATGGCAATAAAACTGTCACATTTATCTTTAGGTCATCATTTATGTTTTACTTCTGTTTAGAAAACACAATAGCAACGAATGGTTACAAAATAAAATTTTAGACGATAAGTGATTGAATACTAACTAACTTTTCAAAAGAATCATAAAATCTTGTGAATTATTGCATCAGCCACATAAATATTTAACAAGCATCATATCTACAACTGTAAACTCTCCGGATGTCATCCTAATTATGCTACCCTATTTAAAACTGATTTTCTAGAACATGCACTTCGAAAGGCTATCAAGGAAGGATGGATTTTTAATAATTTTTTTCTTCACATATACAATGATTTCAATACATTATTATTACGAGGCTACAGTTGGTTACTAAAATTTATCTTTTAATTTTGATGGGCAAAATACAGTTGTTCCATTAACATTAATTCCTACACGAAAAATAATAATATTGTCTGCACTATTATTTATGAACGTTATTCATGTTAAAATGACCTTATTAGACCATGAAAAAGTAAAATGTAAGCAACACAGTTTTTACTATAAATATAAAATATCTAATAAAGCGTTATGAATGTCTCTTAGCTAAAGAGTAATAAATCTTTACCCTTTTAGATAAGATAAGGTCATGCTGAAGTTTGAAATTGCATTGACAATATTACATACAGACATAATTTTATAACAATCGTAGCATTAGAAAATATTTACATCATTCCCACAATTCTCAATAGAGTAAGTGTAAAAGAATATTTGTATCATAAATATCTATACAAGAGCACAACACGCTGATGAGTCACTTCAGGATTAATAAATCCTGGTGTGGATATTCTCCGAAGTAATTTTGAAATTATTCACTATATTATACAAATTACCCATTTACAAATCGCACTAATACAAATTACATTATACTTATTGTTAAAGAGGAGCGATGAGTCCTAACTAACTTTATGTTTCGTCTCATTCTGCTTAACAGCTTCTACACAAATGTACAAATAAATTATTTATATAATTTGTTATGTTTAATGGTCAATTATGTCAATCAACTCATTATGTGTTCAGAGTCTGACTTGTATACACCTCATAGAAAATATTATACAATGAGAGTTCAAGGAAACTTCTCCAAGCCAAATTGCAGTAAACAATAAGTAACAAATCGGATTAAATAATTGAGTTGAATTGCTTTGAAATGATCATTTACAAGCATTTACACAAAAATGATCTTTTCCCTCTTCCTTACTTACTATTGACTCTTAAGTCATTGCATTTTTTCAATTTTTACATCCATTATAAACAATTTGTCCTTTGACAATTTCTCAAGGCTGTTACATCTCTAGCAATATAGTTAAATAAACATGGAATAAAACTAAGTGGTTTTATAATTCACAAACAGGCTATCTTATACAAAAACAGTGCTGTATTAGATATCATTAGATTAGATTAGATGTATTAGCTTCAAATAAATATCATTCTAATTGTTAAATGAGGCGTTTAATTAACTGATACGATTATATTCATATCAGATAAACAGATCTTAGGACATAGTTATGTATGTAGTTTACAATAAATGTTTTCTTAGTAAAAGTTATTTTTAGATAGCTACTTTCGCTTGCTAGTCACAAACCTGCAGTCCTGAATTAAGCCTACATTAATAAACCTACACGAAGAGGCCTAGATGTTTTGGTTGGTATAAAATGGCGTAATATGCAATATGCAGTCCTAGTCCTGGTATTCAATTACAATGCGTGTGCGACAAATACTGACTAATAAAATAAATATTATAGTAATAGAATGACACTAATAATTATTTTTTCTCGTTGAAATTTCCTTGTACATACATAGATACATAATAGAGGCCCAAATTTTCATAGGTACGAACTCCGAAAATGGCAGACTTCCAAATTGTGTAATAACTTGCAAAGTAACTTGCAAAGCAAAGCAAAGAAACAGATTCTAACACGGTGAAAATAATTTTTTTAAATCGGCTAATAATATAAAAAATTCCGCCAATGATACATTTTTCAAGCATTAATGCCAGCCTTTGAATTGTCACATTCTATAGAAGATGCAATAACAAAACGATAAAATGGAAATAATCATAAACGTCAAACGTTTGTCAATTGAAATTTTGTTTGAAAAAATTGTTAGCCTGGTTAGCCTGGATGAAACCTAATTTTAGCTTATTACACTTTGTACAGAGCACGTCGTATAGCTAATAATTATTTGAGGATAAAATTGAGAGTAGATTGACTACAAGGAAGTCTGCCTTTGTTGCTTAATATATTTCTACCCAATTCTTCTTATTATTATGATGTATCAATTTCTACATCAGTCGTTCTATTCTTGTTGATGATGATGTAATACGTTTCAGTTGTCCAATATAATTTGTAAAGAATAATGGGACAAACGAAACACAGGAACTGATCTGGTCTAAAATAAATCAATACAATGGAATTCACATGTACATCAACATTAGTCAGCATCAACAGCGTTAATTGAACACGCTACAAAATGTTTTGTTTGTATTCCACATGGTTAAGAAATTGTTTATAATAATGATTATGATAATATTTTGTGTTTATACACAGTTTCTGACGGGTATGTCTAGTAACACTAACTAAGTAGGTCTAATATACATCTAATGTACATATCTAATGTATATATCTGCATAAGGTGTAAAGTGTACATTATGTGCGGATGGTATGCAGCTTCTGGAGAAGACAGCTAAACAAACTGCAGCTTGTGCGTCATCCGTTCATTACACACAGCAGTTTTCCCTGCACACAGTGATAAGCAAAACTGTGGGAGACAAAAGGCTACTTGATACGTGCTAATTGATGCGGTTGTTGGGCTTTAAAACTAGGTAGTTCATTTTTCTATCTAAAGAATGCCAAAGTGTGCATTGTAATGACAATGACAACATGTGCTGCTTACGTAAATTAAAGTCTGTATAAAACACATACACACATACTCTCCCCAAAAACTAACTCGTACAAAATGGACAAAGCATATTACGTATCACACTATGTATTGGCATCTCACATCCTAAAAACAATGCTGTTTTCCCACATAAATAACATTCCCACTAGTCAAATAAGGTACCTACTAAGTGTTGACAGTATTTTTCTTCGGACATGTTTTTACAGTAATGACGCACACATTAATTTTGCTCAGAATATTTCCTAGCATGTGCAACTACGCTTTTGGACGCAGTGAGAAATAATTTCATATCACTATATAGGTACTTATAAGAGTATTTCAAATCTTTGCCATGTACAAACTATAAGTAAAATAAAGTGTCACTGTCACAAAGAAGTAGTGTTCCTAGTGTAGTGTGAAATGATTTTTTTGTTCGTGCATGCTGCACAATGTGAGTTGATACGTTGACACTTTCTCAGCATTTGACACTTGTTTCGTTTATGCATCATATACATTGAAAAAATGTCTCTATAAACTACAGACTATACAGATAATCATAATATTGTCCTTGTTTGTAGCACGTTACATTGCATTATCGAACTATGAGCTAACCGAAACAATCTGAATTATTGTACCATGTATTCCTTGCATACACTTCACTATGGCAAAGTGGGAATGTACCAATAACAAATACAAATTATTTTATCTATATCTGTGCGACTGACAAAGCAAAAAACTACAATTATTTATAAATTGCTCTTAAGAATCAGGAAGTGTGGTTTGAGTAACACTGTACACACTGTCTGATAAATTTAAGAGTAGATGATACAAAAATTCATATTATTATGTATATTATATAAGTAATATTAATTATTTTATAGTGGAATGTCTAATTAATTACTTACGTGTTACAACTTAATAGTATAGATGTGTAAATCTTATATAATATAGAATATACCTTTTCATATTATGAATTGGTAACTACTACCTACGTCTTTTGCTGAGTCCTATACTATTCGCCATACACTCCAGGCATTTCTAGGTTTTGTCGCTCGGTTTGATAAGTTCCACATGAGTAAGAGGAAATCTTCCATTCTATAAATAGGAAAAATTATCGATTTTTAGTATATCATGATTAGTAATAGTCTACTTACATGATGAAAAGAAGTTTTGTACAAATGAAATAATATATATTGAAATTCTATATAGGTAGTTGCTATTGTTGTATAACCTTTCCATTGACCTCTCCTTCACCATATTCATCTCTTATGTTAGTAATGCTGATGATATCCCCTACATGTAACTCCAGCTGGTTTTTTTGGTATGGGCTAGGAATTTTGCTTTTGATGACACGAGCAAACCCGGGTGTAATATCCTGTTTGTATTACCAAGTACATGTTGCATAAAAATATAAGACATGAAAAATACGAATTGATTTAATTAAACTGAAAACTTGTGTTTTTGTACTTACATGGGGTCTACCTGTTCTGTAAATATCCGGAGGTGCAGACTCTCTAATAGCATTCCGTTTGGTATTTTCTGTTGTCGGAAAATCATGGATCGTTTTCCTATAACTAGGAACGCTTTCTTTTCTGATGGGACGAACCAATGCAGTTGACTCGAAAAGATTTCGCTTATAAAACGACAACAAAGAGGGCAAATCCCGAAATGATAGTCCGTCTCTTATAACGAATTTTGTTTCAGAGTCTATCTCTACAGCTTTAATCGGGTACTGAGCCACATCGCTGGATTCTCTACCGCGTGTCATGATTTTTTTATAAAAAGTCACGTTTTAATAACATTTTCTTAAATGTAATTATTGTAGATATTATAGATTATATATCAAGGTATCACGGAAATATTAAATAACTTACTTTACACATAAAACGAATCCTCCTCTGGACGAGTCGCGAACTAAAAATACTCCTACCTCCTCATCTATTAAAAGATTTCTGGTCTCATCAAATTGCAACCCTTCAAAGTACCAACTTGAAAATCACAGTAAACATGATTAAGAATGGCAATTGATTGAGAAAAAATATTTAACAATTTTTAGCGTGCTGAATGTGGAAAAAAGTAAAACAGGCAACCTTTCTTTGTCGTTTTCATCAAACATTCCAGTCATGATGAAAATACAGCGTTGATTTAGTTCGTAATCAAAACTCTTTTATGGGTTATTATAGAGATTCACATATTAACACACTTCCACAAAAATATTTGCACTTAATTAACTTCTAATCACAACCTATTCAACTTAAATAATTCACCTCAAGTTTATTATGTTTATTTTTAAATTACACTCCGGTTTATTAAATCATCTAAACATGTTTCTCAGCTAGTTCTTTAGAAATCGATAGAAATATTTAAAGAAGAAGGGAGGATAGAACATATTATGTAATACCTAATAATATTTAAACACAATTTGCATTTCCACAGTTTTCTTTGAATTATTTTTGTGCTACACTGTCTTGTGTTAAGTATAATTTACATAGCCGTAGCACTAATCGTATGAAAATGAGAAGAAATGAATTTGTCTCTTTGAGAACTATGCTATCTAAAATGGTTTTGTGGAATTACCACATTTTTATCATTTCAACATTTACTGAGTGGCTATATACGCATTTACATACACAATAAACACAATATCACAATGCCAATCAAAACAGTCAATATTCATGTTATAGCTATAACGGTTCTGTTGAATTTTCCTTTTTGTTTCTTAGGAAGTCCATTGACCACAGTTATATTCGAAGCTGTCCTGTTCTCCAGCTAAACAATTCTTGAACTCAAAAACTACTATTAGAATAAAGTGAACGTAAAATAAAGTTTAGTGTGTTATATAACAATTAAGGTATGTATTTTTACTCCCTAACTGCACTTTGTCCTTCTTATTTTTCATAAAGCTGACAGATCCAACGCAAAAAACTTGCGGTTAACATTATATCGCTGGTGGTGGTGCTAGTGGTATGCGGAGTCTACAGTGTATAACGTGTAGTATGCACATTATAAGTAGATTTGCCCAAATTTAAGTAGGTACTGGTATTTGCTTACAAGTTATATAAGTATATAGGTACTAATATAAAGTAATGAGTACGTTTAGCATCATTTTTTGCTATAATATTACATGTATCTAATGTATCCCCAAATCTAATTTGTACATTGCTTGTAACTTAAATCAATATTTCAATTATTTGTATAGTATGACCAAATAAACCTTTCAATGGTAAACGGGATAGAAAAGTTTCGTAATACAAAATGTAATTCAAAACAGAATTATGTAAATTTAAATTGCTCATTATAGAGAACCATATTACATAATATCCTGTCTGTTATGAGTAATACTATTACAAGCGGGGATCATGAAGGAATTGACCGATTGACCCTATCTTCGAAATTAGCCTTCCAATAGACCACAGGAATACCTAGTTGAAAGTCATTCTTTCAAATCGTTTTTTTCAAACCGACCGTACAAATAGATATAAAAGCAGCCTATTCCCATACAAGTTACCTACGAAACTTAATAACTTAAAGAACAAAGATTAATTATTTTGTTCCTACAATTTTATTGGTCGATTATAACAGCAATACATACAAATAAGATTATGCCATCGATCTATTAAACAAGTTCATTTTCGTTCTAATACAAGCTTCGTTGCAAGCGACGTTTGTTTAGTGTCGTAGTGAACAAAACTGCAAATAATAATTTAATGTTAAAACGCATGGATATAAAAGTCGCTTATTGCCCCCATTTTCTTTTTTGGAATTAAAACACAATTAATTAAACATTACATCTGTATATTATAATAATTTATGTTTAAAAATATTTAGGACCTTCTCTATGTACTTTGAAGTCTTCCTTAAATTGCCTTAAAAGGCTAACTCAACTTTTAATTTAATATAGATTCCATAATCGAGCTTCTTAAGTAAAAAAGAGGAATCTTTATAGTGTTTCACTCAATGTATTCTAGACAACAGATCTCATAAGGTAAGGTAGTGAGCTCACAATTGAAAATAGCTACAGCCAGTAGGACAATATTTCTCTGTAAATATGGTTCATTGTAAAAATGTCGAACGTAAAATAAATTTCAAATTTTCTAAAATTTAATTGAATAATAATAACTGGTTGAAGCTATTGTATTGAGTACCTAAGTAGACATGTATTTCCGTTTTATTATACGGGGCGTTAACGAGATACTATGTTGAGAAAAGTGACTAGGGTCAGGGGCGTAATCCTCAACAGGAATTAGGGGGACTGCCCCCCTCATTAAAACTACAAATCGATGTTGGGTGAACCTAACCGAACCTAATTATTGCAGTTGGTTTTATTGATCATTTATATTATCAAACTGATGTTGATAATATACTGATATCTACTAACTCTTAACTAAATCTTTTCTTTGTGTCAATAGTATTCAATACATCTATTGTAATGTTGAAGATACATTTAGTAGAACACTGATGAAACTCATTCAGAATCCATGTACCTAAATAGCTAGTCGACTTTTCTATGCATAAAATCTTCTCTGTTTTTACTTGTATAGATAAATTTGTATAATCTATCCAGCGCGTAACTGGGGGTTTGAAATGGCGAAGCTAGAGAGATTTCAAGGTTCGAAATTTTTTCAAAATAAATCATTTTCCCTGAATCTGGAAGAGGGGGCTCAAGCCCGATGAGCCTATACGTAGATACGCCCCTGCATTTATATACAACCATGTTTCGTTTATTTTCAATTCCCATCCGATTTAATTTTTATGCAGGCATTGTATTTTTATTATCTATTAAGTAACTTGAAATTGATGAAACCATTGCAAAGCAAACTCTGTTAATAGAAATTTTTATTTGGAAAAATGTAAATAAATAATTTCATTGAAATATCTAGACTCTAAAAAGTTGATGAAAGTTTAACGCATGAATAGGAATATGAATAATGAACGATAACTAGACTATTTAATATTCCGGAATTTTGAGGCAGACTACTTCATTAAGAATAAAATTGATTGTAATTTATGTTGATATATTACTTCAATAAATTACCTCTTTTTATTTATTAAATTCACTCTAGTGGTCATGTATAGTTAATGATGTTTGAAAATCAAACTAATTTATTCTAAATTTATTCTTCCAATTTTTAAAAATACACTTACCTAGTTTTTCCTTAGTCATCTCATTCAGGGTCTGGACATCTGATTTTTATGCATTTGTTAATTTATTTATTTATATTTTACTGTGTATGCTTACGAATTTTTCATCAAACTAAGAGAAGAACACTACTTGATTATTATTCTGAGGAACTTCTGGTAATGATTTGATTGACTTCCCATGACTTATAATACTGCGTACACTAACTAAATAAATAATTCTACATTAGATGTACTATCATTGTGAAATCATTTCTTCTTTTTTGGTTGGCACTTTCCATTTAAAATACTAGGCATCCATTATTAGCTGTCAGGTACATCTCATCTCAACATAGCGCATAGTAGAGGTATAAGCTAATGTAGATTGCTTCTTACGCTACTGAATGAATCAAAATTCGCTGCATTTTTAAAAACTCTGTCTTCGGTTACATTCTCACATCCATGTAGCTTTTCAGAAATTTAAATCACTGACTAATATTATAGGCTAGAATATGAATTCAAAAATATAATGTAAATAATAGATTGCGCATTAACGAATTGGACGAAGTACCTGTTCATTAGGATTAAAGTATTTTTCACTCATAGATACATGCTTTTTGTATGATGTAATTATCCGTATTAGTATGACATATAATAATTAAAATTGAAATGATATATTAAAATTTACAGTGAAACATTAAACTAACGCCTTGATTAAAGCCATTGATGCGCCAATATTTATTCTTCTTCAAAAATTGAAGATGAGAACGATGTAATATGCAATAAGTAAGAACTCATAATGTGGATTCTAACAATTTATATCTTTATATATCAATTATATGTCAATTAGAATGCATTCCTAGGTACATTTTTATGTATATAATTAATTATTTCATAAGGTAATACCTAACTCATTATTGCCACAAAGACCTATCCACTTAGTTGCTTTTTCTATATAGCTAAAATCAGATAATATTTATTTATTCAAATTGTTGAATATTGTAGGTGTACTTCTAGGCAAAATTGCTCTAACAAATTATGTAAAATTATAATATTTATAATTGGAAAGTCTACAACAATGAAACGAAACCTGCCTGCTGTTTGATTTAAAAATTTATGATAGGAAAAATTATGGTTACTCAGTTCAAATTTTTCTTTTGATCTGGTAAAATACCCAATCCTCCAAGAAAGACGGGACGAATGCATTGGTCTTGGTGAAAACAACGGGAACATCCAGTTGGCCTAAAACATCCTCGTACATCTTCAAAGCAGCAACGGCAGAACGCCCGTTCCCATGTGTCATGTACGTTCCCCCAGGATTGATAATAGCGAATGACAAGTTCAATATTTTCTTAATAAATTCCCACAATTCTCCTTGCGGTGTTGGGGAAATGGGAATGTCGGTAAGATCGGCAAAGATATAATCAAAAGTTTTCCCTGACGTTTGGCAATCCTGCATGTACTTGATAGCATCGCCGACGATTATTTCATAATTATCCTTTTTGTAATCATCCAGAGTGTCTCCACAAACCTTGCGCATATGAGACCTGCAGATAACCATCACTTGATCGTCGATCTCCACCATAATAATGCTGCGGGCATTTTCTTTGCGAAGCTCGTTCAAAAGAGCACCATCTCCTCCTCCAAGAATCAAAATGTCCTTTCCAGTGTAATCAACTTTTCCACGACACATTAGCGCCTCAGTATATGCAATATCGCTGTCAGCCAGATTCTGCAGATTGTCTAGGACCAGCATGTTTCCGAAAGAAATGGAGTGAAAAATTTGAATTTTTTGAAATTGAGTTTTTTCGTTGTAGAGAAATTCGTCGATGTCATATTCAAACAGTCTCAAGTCAGATGACAAGAAGTAAACGTCGAAAAGAATACCGCGACGAATGGCTGGTAAAGTTTTAACAACTTTTTCCATATTTCGTTTGCTGCTCAGAGTTTCCTCCATCACAGTGCAATCTTCCAGTGTGAGAAGAGCAGTCTCGGTGTGCTTCAACAAGTATTCGATGTTAATTGTGACTAACCCAGTCGCATAGATCCGAATGGTCATTGTACTTCCACGAGGTCCCGTCAAAACAGCCAAAGAACCACCTTGGTCTCCTTCTACTTGAATTTCTTTACGAAATAACTTTTCCACGGAACCAGACCCGAATTTGGACTCGAGACTTTGTATAATCTCACTCTCAATTTCCAAAGCTCCATCCCCAATAATGTGAGACGGCTTAACACGAAAATCCAATAAAATCGTTTGAGAAGTCATGTTGATACTTCGATTTTATATTAGATAAATTCTTAATTGTCGAGGACGATAATGCACAAAAGAAAGTGAATTAAAACTTAAAGGTTGTTTTTCCGGTTCTCTAATATCTAACTGATGTAAATAACGTGACAAACTTTTCCTATTAGATCGTATAAACTCTTTACTATGTCGAGTAGTGCGGTTAGTAGGTCTTTACAAGACGAGGTTCTGTTGAGGAATAAAAATAAACCGTGCAGAGAAAGCCCGTGATAGGTGTATGTATAAGTAAAGGCGAGTGGTGTGGGATAAAGTAAGACGGGTATGCAACTCTGGCTTCACTAGTGTACTACAGACTACAGATATAATAATATTACCCTTCTTACGATTTGCTTCCTCTTGTCCTAGTGTAATACGGGTATTAAACTACTGTTTCCAGTCGTCGACTGAATAAAGACTCCGAGATAGCACTCACAGTAAAGAAACTTAACTTACCCAACCATTTCATGTCTTAAACTACCTACAGACAACGCAATGGGAAGATAAGTTGAGATTAAGCATTGTAGTGCTTACATCACGCAACAGTCACTACTAAGAAAGTGTAGATCTCAGATATACAGAGAAAAGAGACTAAGCTGAAATTATAGTTGGTAATGTCATGTAATGCACTAGAAGTGCTACACAGTGGAAATAATACGACATTCTCATAATACACAGATCCACATAGATCTGCCGATCTCTACGTCTGTCTGCTTCTCTCAGGGGACATTTTCCTAGCACATTTCGCATTTCTCATATTATATGCCATGTCATTCATTAGATTGTACATGCGTGTACGACACTGGCAATGGCACAAGTACATTTTATATATTTATTTATTGCCTCAAATATTCAGATTGCGATTATAGACACAATAGCAAACACAACAATAAACAGTAAACTATTACTATTACTTATTAGTATTAATTTAATTGCTAGTAATTATGTAATTAACAGTTTATAGAAAACATTTTCAAATTCACTTTACAAAAAGTGTAAGGTAGGGTATATTATTACATCCGAATTACAGGTCTCTTATGAAAATTTTAATTCAATCATTAGCATTGGAAGATTACTATGAAAACAAGGGCTAGTAATTACAAATGGTTCTTATAACTTAGTGCAGACAAAATGTTTTTTTTTCAGTTTATTTAGATATTTGCCATTTTATAACAGAAAACATTTCTTTCGGAGAAATTGACGTAAAAATTACTTACTTTGCCCAATTGTTCATTGATTGAAACCTTCAGCTGTCAGAAATTCTGTATTCACTTTAAACTTTTTTAAAGCAGTGAGAAATTAAGAAGAAAATTTTGAAATTTTACGCTTGAGTACGATTTTGCCTTACAAACTTTATACTCCAAAACAACAATGCACAACAACAATTACAGATACTAATAGAATACATACGTATAGAATAACGCAGTAATTTTACATGAATTTCGTGTAAGTTCATCTTAAATCGCATAATTTTTTATTACACACATTAGAATAGGTTATATAGATATTAATAATAATAGAATAGATACAACATTTTAATTAATACAAATACTTGTGCAAAACATTAGCTACCGTTCATCCCATTCGTAGCAGTTAACAGTAGTAATTGAATTTTATGTAAACTATCCATTCACAGAGCCTCCATTTGGGAATTACGCTTAGGAATTAATTAATTCGCTTAAACACCTTACACAATATTACATGTATAATACATACATCTAACATCTATCGGAATTGCATAACATTATTGTACTAATTCCTTAATTGGGTAATTTCTGGTACGCTAGTACAGTAAATTCCAATACACCAATTAAAACGCTTTAGAAATGATCAATGTAATTTGTATTCCCATTTCAAATTAATAAATAAATATTTTTTATAATAGGAGGGGAAATAACGGAAGTTACAAAACAAATAATCATTAGCGATCAATTTGAGCCATACATTATTACAACTTATTACATTAACCCTGTTTGTATATTTTCTCTTTCAATTACAAATGCGTGTACAATATAACTATCATATACATTCAAAATTCAAATCTTCACTTCCGTTTTCACTTACCAAATGTAACTGAAATTTATCAGAAGGAAAATATTAAATTACTAAACGGTGCAGGGATGGTTTTAATGAGATAAGTAGCAATTTACATTTAAGGAAGATCCACTCACTATTCCGAATCGAGAATACATATCAGTTTCTAAGTATATTTACAACAGAGTAAGCAGTAATTTTACATGCATTTCGTGTAAGTTCATCTTAAATCGCATAGTTTTTTCACACATTAGAATAGATTAACCTTATTAAGCGAAAAATACTAACACATCTCACAGAAGGAACATGAAGTCTTGAAAACAGTATTGATGATTTATATTCTCTCCAGAACATTATGTAGTAATAGTCTAAGTTTAAGAAATAAAATAAAAGACTTACTCATACTTAATTACGAGGGTGATTCCTAGCAACACTTAACAACAACAACAATGAGTACCTAAATGACTAGGCTCTCGAGGTTGAACCTTTCATTCTACAACACTCAAAAGTTTCGTTCCTCTATCTTCTGCTTTAGTGTTTAAATATCACTAGTCTACACTCTGAACTCTAATATTATTATCTGATATATTATCATATTAAACCTAAAGCTAAGATTATCCTATAACAACTGTACACAGTACACATATTTTACAGTTTCAATTCAATCCTTGGCATTAGAAGATTAGATGAAAACAAGGGATATTAATTACCAATCGTCATCATCATCTGGGAGGGCCATTTCTTGGGCGTCCTGAAATTACAAATATATATCACTTAATGTCATCACAGAACAAACAGAATTTTGTTAAATCATATAAATGCCAAATGTTAGTCACATA
>JABASD010003046.1:0-22279 GCA_019776165.1 Pogonognathellus flavescens
CTCACACCCAAAGGTGCAGACGGTTTTTACTTGTAGAATTGTAATTATGTCGCTGGTTATATTTAATTTAAATCTTAACTGCAGATAAAGGTTACAACATTAAAAGCATAACTTGTTAAAACCTACTTGAAATACTGACAATAAAGGTTTTTTTTCAATATGTGAATTATGAATAAAATGATTATCTTTCAAGTTGAAATGTTAATATATACAATCGGTATCTAACTTAATAAAATTTAAGGCACACTCGACATTCAATACCAACCTACTAAATTGCTAGTCAATAAATATGTGTGTAGAAAGTAGAATCTCGTGTATATGTTGAGTGGAACAATAGTTAACAAAATACTTTTAGTATCATTAGCAGCTGAAATGTAACAAACTATTACATAAAGTGTAGAAGTTGTTATAAAGTTTAACACAACCATCAATATCTATATAGTTAAAATATCTTACAGTTAGTTAAACGTTGTAATCATTATAATTCATGTACATACCTATTTAAAAAGGTTAGAGTAATACATTCTTGGAATTCTTGACAATGAGAAAGAGTTCATATGCACGTACAACAATACATTGTAAAAGTATTAATTATTGAAAAAGTAGGTCATACATTGTAATGTAATTATAGTTTGTAACATTTATTGTAAAACTAGTCCTCATCATTTGAATTCTTAAAGATGTAATAAACCATTCAAAACGGATGTAATAAAGTAGTGTACGATTTAAGAAGAATTTTGACAAATTTTGAATTAAGTTGATTCGTCGTCAAGATATAGAATCGGATGAAGGACGTACGGACAGACAGAACTTTCATATAAGGTATCTTTCGCCAATAAATATTAAATGTCAATGATTGACTCCATTTTCGAACTTGACCTTTGTTGGGAGCCAGAGATAACATGTGAGAAGTTTGAACGAGTTTTGTTAAACTGTTCGTGAGTTGTGCTGGTCACAGACGGACGGACAGACGTAGACCACATTCTTATAAAGTAGATTACGCTATTTAATAAAGTTATACAATTTTCTGATGATATCTTTTTTGACAGTGGCGTTGTATCTAGAAATTATAAATACCCTTATTTTTTAAATAAAGTTAACCATTGTATTTGAGAATCCGAACTAGAAAGACTGAACATAACCATAAACACCATGCAGTGGACTAGTGTAATAGTTTTCTTTTCTAACTAAGAAGAAAATTAAAGTCATAGTCTCATAGTCATTCTACATAAATATTGATCAATCAGCAACGGAACTTGCTTTTGCAAAATTTATATTGCCTGAGATACACAAATAAAAGGCATTTTGCATCAAAATAAGCAAAAAAAGGACTTTTTTTAATACACATTGGATTAAAATAATAATATGGCATTTTATAAGGCAGCAAAAGCTGAAACTAAAACGGATTGCAGCAAAAAGTTTATTATATTGATGTTCTCTTTGGTTGCATTTACTATTGGATTAAAAATCTCGGAAAAAGATGGTTTCTTGGCGCGAGTTGCAGATAAAGAGAAAAATTGTCACATAAATTTTATATTTTACAAAACCGTGTCGCCTGGAGATTCGTCTTTGATGTTGGATTTATTATCAAATGTTCAAACTCCATTTACATTCACAAGATTTGACACTTTGGAAAAATATTTGAATATGAAATTCGGTTGTAATGAAGAAAGTTTCAGTAACATGCAGTATACTGATGAAAAATCTTTTATTCGGCAGGTTGTAACAGATATTTCCCCGAAAATGTGCATTAACAGAGACCAGCTATTAGAACTGAATCTATCATCACCATATTTGGTTTCTCGATTTAATTGTTTGGCTCATATCATGGTTCATCCGAATCCCCTGCGCAAAATAGAATTATTTCTAACCGAATATATTGTTAGCAGCCTAAATTTACCAGACAGATACATTGGTCGACCGTACACCCCATTCCCAAATGAAAACAAATATTACAATAATGCCCAGCACTCCACAATCCACATCTTGTTAAAAAACAATACCGGAAATAACGAAACGAATATTGTGAACAGTTTCAGAAACGCAATAAAAAATCATTTTTCTGATTTATTATCTACTTCCCAAATTATTCACCTGCTTCACTTTCAAAACGAAGCGAATCACTCTGTGTACTTTCTCTATAGACAATGTCCCAGTGTTGAAAAATTAAACGCTACAAATTGTGACATTGCCATCGTTCCTACCACAAGATTTGAAGTTGGATCTGGATTTATAAAAAATAAAGAAAACTGGAAAAATCTGAAAAAGATTGCCTTGAAAACAATTATAACGACTCAGCCTCAAATGAAAACGTTCAACTCTCGAACATGTCACAATTTCTCCGCAAATATGTCATTTCGTAATTTGCCGTCAAATGAAAAATATCCAGCCAGTTCTTTATTTCTTATATTCAATGTTTTTAAAAATCAATTTAACACATCGATCGTTCGTTTATGTGAAAATGACAAATTATATGAAGTTGAAACCGGATTAGTTGGACCAAATGTTCCTAGAGGAATAATAATGCGATTTCAGAATTTAGAGTCTGTTGGTTTACAAACATTATATCAATCCCTAATCCCTATAAATTCCGTCATGTATAATTTTGTATCTTGTGTCAGTTTAGATAATGAACCTTTGTCATTTGATGCTTATGTAGAACCTTTTCAACCATCGCTATGGATAGTTCTTGGCATTGTATTCATTTCTGTGGCGGTGTTTTTACACATCTTGGTATATCTCAAAAAGTTTTTACAATGTATTCCATTTATTTTAATTTTATATGCCTACCTATTAGAAATCAGCTACCCTTTGCCAAAAAGCGTGAAAAAAACTTTGTGGTTGAGGGTTATTCTGTGTTCTTTTCTTTTGGCTGGAATCGTTTTGTCGAACGAATACAAAGGAATTGTTATTGTTGATTTGACTAGTGCAAGACAATACACGAAAATTAGTTCTATTCGTGATTTAACAGATTTTAATATCAATTCCTTCGGCAGACGAATAGAAATGGATGAAATTAGAGCAAACGAATTTAATGAAGTGGCTCTCAGTCATTACTTTTGTATATTGCAATACCCCAATGAGGACAGATCTTACAGAAGTTATTACGAAGAATTTTGCAGAGTATTTGACAATGATCTGGCCAAAAATATAACCCAAAATACAATAGAAAAGGCTTATCAAAAATGTAATTCTATTCCCGAATGCCTCAAGAGTATAGAGGAAATCACGGAATTTGCATTTCATTGCAGTCGCACAAAATCGTATAACAAATATTTACCCGGATGCGAGCTTTTGAAAAATCACTTATATCCGCCGGGATTTCCTTTTGTGTCTTCACAAAATTGGATTTCCAAATGTAGTAATTCCGTGTACATTGATGAAAGTAGTCAGATGCACAGGTTTTTGAATGAATCAATGTGGAAAAATGAAATTCCGAGACGAAAATTGTACTTTGGAAAACCGAATAAACCCATTGGGCAGTTTGTTTTTGGAGTTGAAGTAAAATTTGACAAAGGATATCAGCTTTTACAAAAATATTTTTTATCTCGATTTTATCGAATTTTTGAATCTGGTATTTTGGCAAAGTGGGATTACTTTAAATCCATGAAAAATTTTACTATGTGCAAAAAGTGTTTAGAAAATTCACCAGTAAGGGCTTTAGGTTTGTACAACTCAAACATCTTAACAATTTTCTATATACTGGTGCTCGGAAGCTTTCTATCTTTTATCGCATTTGTCTTTGAAACTCAGATGCGCGAAGGAAAAGTAAAAAAATATACACACAGCCAGCGGTCATAAATTAGTTGTATCCGTTGATGAATAAATTTTAATTTTGTAACCAAACGAAATAAACCATTCAAAGCGGCTGTAAATTTATGTTAATAACATTGTTTACTGTTGTCAACTGATTTTCCAGTTGTCGTTTTCAAAAGAGTTGTCCATTGTTAACGTCAATTGTTTTACCAAAATTTCACAGAATTAAGTTCATTCGTTGTCGAGATATCGAATTACATGATACACATGCGGACAGACAGAACGTTCCTATAAAAAACCTTTCGCTACTAAATTTTAATTGTCACACATATTAACGGTAATTGTATTTTGTATTGAATCGAAATTTGGATTGATCTGCCTTGGCGAATTTTGTAATTGGTATAAGACATCACAACATTATGGGAATTGGGCAATGTTGTTAAGAGACCCATTAGGTTATTGTTGTCAGCTTTCATAGTCATTACTTTATATGTATATAAGAGAAAATGTATCTTTCTTTTTGTAAACACAAATTAAAATTCCACTTGACTCTATTTCAAAAAAATAAAAATTATTTATTGTTGCAACTTGTTTCAAGGAGTATTTTCTACAAGGTTTTTAATATAACATGCAATGTTTAATGTTACAAGGAATGCTTTTAGTATTACGTATTACTAAAAATACTTTAAACATAAAAATCTCTTCGCTTATGCTGGTCAGTTATAAAAACAGTTGGATAACATATTGCTTTAAATTGACTTCTGTAATAAATAAAATAAATAAAACAATTTTGTTTGGTATTGCCGATGTTAGATAATACATAACTACCCCATCGAAAGGCAACTTCCAATGAAACAGATTTTGAAGCCGCCTTTACCTACATGTACGCCGGTGCCTAATATTTTGACTCCCGCCCCTTCGAGTCCAGCGTGAATCCCTGTGTCCAAAGCCAAACCAAGTTTTCCGCCAATTGCCAATGGTCCATTTCCTACCTTCCCTCCAACTTCTATGATCGTAGCCTTCACTTCTACACCAACCCGATTGAAACCCGCATCCACTGCAAATGTCAAATATTACAAACATTTTTTGATTGCTTGACTTAAAAAATAAAAATATTATTGTAATTTTTGAATTAATTTTGTACAAACATGAATCATGTATACATTTAGATTTTGTCATTGACATCAAAACAGCATAATTTGTTTGTAAGAGATATTGTTTAGCTATTGCTTTATACAGTACGGTTGATAAACAATGCAAAATTAAATTTTGTTAAACGAAAAATTTTATGATTTATTGTTTGATAAATTTCTTGATCACGAAACGAACATTATATTTTAGCATTATTTATTTGATTTAAACTTTTTGAGTGGAAAATAAGATTAATCAGAAAGACTTACCAGCAGCTTTGGTTTTCAATCCTCCGATTTCATATGAGAAAATTCCGGAGGTATCAGATCCCTTCATATTTAAGGCGTGGGACGATGCACTTGCGTGTAATCCTTCCATTGCATTTCCAACCTTTGTTTTGTATATCGTTGACCACCTGTTCTCATTTCCTATTTTCTTCTCAATATTTTCTTTAGTCGTCTCAACAATTAATATATCGTCAAGGACTTCAGCTGAATTAGAAACTGTCGAGCTTTCAGGGTTTACAGTAGTTTTATAATCATCAGATACTATTTCGCCTTCATATTTGTCAAAATTGTTAATTCTTGTCATTTCATGATAATAAGGAAGGGTAAAAGATGAACTTGTAGTGACAAGTATGATGAGTGCCAATATTTCTAAAGTGGTACAGGCATTCAAGATAGTCATTTCTAAAGGAAGACAGTGGCCAGACGAGGATTTGAACTTTCAAACTGAAAAAAACATCAGAAAATGAAATTAATTTTACTTAAATTCAGTATTTTCAAAAACCCATTGCAAATGCAAATGTATGCGGTCGACTTAAAGTCTGCTTGACTATCATAGGCGTAAATATTCAAGGTGCGTAACTCATCGTTGAAAAATACATAGTGCAAAAAACCCTTGTTTGCAAATAGCTTTCATTGTCACTCAATATTTTTCTATTTTTCCATACTCGTTTAAAAAAAATGGTAAGTATTTAAAATTATAATGAAAAAATTACCCTAGCAGTATGATATTATACTAATGTAATTATTGTCACTCCAAATTATTTTACTGTTAACACCACTACTTTCCCTAATGAACGTGTAGATTTTGTAAATTGGTACGGAGACTTACCTCGTTTACTTTGTGTAATTATAATTGTCTTTTAAAGTTCAAAAACAAGAATAAAGCAAACAATTAAAAAAGTTAAATCTCAATTACGAGGTAAATATTTTAAAGACTGAAAAGACATATGGACAATACCCAAAAGCTAAAGGCATTAGAATAATAGGGAACACACGAAGGCAAACAACTTATAAGTTGTAGATAAGCACTTCTATTTTTGCCTACAAAATATACATTAATAATAGTTTAACAAGAAACGCTATTTGTACATATACTAGTAGTAAAATCTATTACATTTTTAGTTTACCCTATGAATCATACTTCTTATGTATTTTTAGTGCCTCTAGATTTTTTCACGATGAGTAACTCACGATGAATATTTATAATTTATAACTATTTATTTAATACTACGAGTTCACATATATTCAAGCTCAAAATAATATGAAGTTAAAACTCTTTGACAATTTACAAGGTCACCAAGGTTAAAATTTCAGAAAGACAATTTCTGGATCAAACTGAACTTTTCAGCAGCTTGATACTTATTGCTAGAAAAGAATGCAAATTTACCTATGAGAAAATTATCTACGCGTCGCGTCGAACTAGTTTATCGAGCACTGTAGGTCGTAAAAATTGAAGTATTCAAAATTTAATGTCACTAAATTTTAGTCTTTTCATGTCTAAGCAGGGCAATATGCTTCGGCACTGATTCCATTTACAGATTCTATCAAAGTTGTTGAAATAGTTGTTAATAATAATGACAAAACTATGGAAGTTTCAAACAGTTAACAGTATAAAAAATATAATATAGTTAATTTCGGGTAATTATGAACAAAAAACACCAGTAGGAAAAAAAGTATTCCATTGATGAAATTATGTATTTTCAAAATCACTCGATCATTTTATATATACTTGCGAATGCCCGGTTGTACAAATAAGTAAGTATTATGTATACTAATTAAATGTTTGCAATTTATTGGTTCATTACTCTTGCATATACACATACTGCAAACACTCAATCTCTTCCGTAAAAGGTAATATATATTTTATAGTTCGTCGCTTGTAGAAAAGTTTAATTGTCAATGCCATAATATGACTTGCTTTTAAATATACACTCAATTTGCATAATTATATCAATCAATGGTTTATTCCTTGTAATTGGATGCAATTGCTATGACCCCAATGACCCCACATGAATAAGTCTGTGAAATAAAATGAGCATTAAAATGATAACGTTGATAAAATTTATTTTTGTACAGTATGAAACTATTACAAAATATTGTGTCGTATAGTGTATAAGTAGTGCTAATGTAATGTAAATGCGACACAGTTGTAGTAAATAAGTATACTCTGTATTATAATAAAATATTTGTAGTGCTTATATACAGCATAATGCCAGCCAGGTTGTAACTATTGTATAAGCTTCTGTGTCACATTATCGTTGGATTTTGGTCTGTTGGGTAGCTCAGGTATGTGGTGAAGAAAACAACGCTGAGTACATAAAATATGGTGCGATGTGAATAGTGTGTAATAAAATATATCAGTGGCCCGTTTAAATTTATTCCATAAATAATTTGTTAAACAGAATGCTTATCATTGAAAGGAGGTGGAAAATTTTCCAGGCATGAAATTCCGATGTGTCATTATTCATACAAGGGAACGTAGCTGTCTGTCATGCTAATTTAGACAGAAACATTTAAGAAGGGAACTAAGCAACAAAGCGAACACACATGGTCCAGTGTCCTATAAACACAGTTTAAATACGAAGAGTAAAAGTATAAGAACTTTCCTTAGGTTCTCAAAACCCAATCGCAAGCGTAAATATTCTGAATACGCTAGCAAATTGAAGCGAAACCATATTGCTTTGCGACTTATTTTATTATTTTAGCCATTGGTGTTATAAACACTATAGTTTTATTAATTTTGATAGCAATATGCATTGTCATTGTCATCATCATCCTTAAAATAGGGATATATTTTAAAGCAAATAATGGTTCAATTGAAACTGCCCTAAAATAAATAAGGAAAACAATGGTAGGAAACTTGCCCAGACCGATTATATATTTTTTTGACCAATATTTATTTGAAGAAGCCTAAATATTAATCAGATATTATTAAGTGGCGTAGTAAGATACTTTACACCGATACAGTAAATCTATTGCGAAATTAAAAAATGGAAGGGACTGCAAATCATTACCTCATTTTTGCATGATAGTATTTGGTTGTGATATTTACGCTGATATTTAGCTACTTTAAAATTCAAAAGGGTTCCACGGAAAATCTGCATAAGGGCCTCCGAGTTACAGTTCCATAAACTGTAATTCAGAGTAAAAAGTACAAAAGCAACTGTTACCTTAAAGAACATACCTGCGTTAAGTCCTACCTAGAGGTATCGATTAATGAAAATCCTTTATTCGTCAATTCTAAACGACGACTAAACTTACTTGCAATTTAGTTACCGATAATAACCTGTTTTCCAAGTGAAGAATAAAATGTCGTCTCATCAAGTTTCAAAGCTTTTTACTCTATTTATATTATCCATTCAAGGAAAAATTTCACGTTCAGAAAATAAGCTTTCTGTGGTTTCCTTTGAGTATTTTAATAAGTGTGATTTTATTGTGAGTTCGACTTTAAACAAAAATGTGGACTTACTTGAGCAATTTCTCGTCCATAATCAATACTCTCAACCTTGGACCATCAATTCCTACTCCACATCCCAAGTCATCCTGAAAGAACAAAGAAAAAACCCTAAAATGATCAGCAAGGAAATTTGCGATGTAAATCTGGTAATGTATTCGTATCCCACTAAATTTAACCGAATTACTAATGTCATGAGTAGTTTCAGAGGAATGAGGGAAAGGAGTTATTTTTTTATCATTTCGTTCTATGACGATTATTCAAAGCAAATAAAATTGACAGAAAATATAAAAGAAGCCACGAAACGTTTTGACGCAAAAATAGTACATCTATTGATTGATATAAATCTAAAATCGACAATAATGTATATGAGGACGCCGTTTGGTGACGATCTGATTTTAATGCCACTGCAAAACGGGCACCACTCACAACTAAATTCAGTATGGAAACGTAAAGTGACCAACCGGAGAAAAAAATTGTATTATTACGTCCAATTACCCTTCTACATCATGGAATACGAAAATTGTACGTCTGCTATATTCGAAAACAGTGGTCGTATGGACACAATATGATGCCGTTATTAAAACACGAGTTGAAATACTGACGTACCGCTACAATTTTACTTTAGTATACATCTTGGAGGCAGACGAAGAAAAAAATATGATTGTGCCAGAAGAAAAGTTTTTAATTGCAACAAAAGGAAATGATATGGTACTGCCAACTTCAACCCAGCAGGCACAATCATATCGCTTTAATCATAAAATGCATTTAATTTTGCACGATTCAGATCACATTTTATACTGCAACGGAAAGAAAATTTCGTCATCAGAATTTTTAAGTTGGGTCAATATTGGTTTCGACACGTCTTCATGGGTGCTAATTTGTTTATCTTACATTTTATTGACAATTTATGTATTTTTGTACACTTTGAGTGCAAAAAATATTAAAAAGAGACAACATTCCCTTTCATGGCTTACTGGGATTTCTTTAATATTTCGTCAGGATCACACCCCAGTTTCGAAAAAAATGGTTTGTCTTTTTGCATTCTGTGGTTGGCTTTTCTCAACGACCTACGAGTGTTTTATCAGCGCTGAAACATCCGCACCGTATGAATTTCAACCTTTCAAAAACTTTTCCGAAATCATTGTTAACGGATTCAAGTTTTATTGCGATACATTCAACAACCTTTTCCTGGCGAGATCACCATTGTACCAATTCTTTATGAATGAAAATATAATTGCTAATATTTCGGAATATATGCACATTCCTCACAATGATATTCTAGATAAAGTAGAAATGGCTGTTTATTTTGAAAAATATAAGTTGTTTACTTCAGTAGAACAAAGTTCCTATTCCAACGTGGCATGGAGAAGATTACAATGTTATATTTTGCCCGAAGGATATAACGTTTTTATCTGGTACACAGTATTTAAAAATCGGTTTCAAACTGCTTTAGTAGAAATTGAGGGAACGATTTTTTCAAGTGGGATTGATGAATTTATTTTCAGTAAATACTACAAATTACAGTCTATACAGTTAGAAAAATATGCAGATTATAAAGATTATTTGAATGCTTTGCCACTTCCTGTTAAATTGGTTAGCAGAATTTACACAATATTTGTCATTCTTCTAGTATTTCACTGCGTTAGTTTAATTGTATTTTTAACGGAGTTGTACTGTAAACGACGAAACGCAATTTGCGTTGGGATGAATATATTGTATTCTTTTATACACCACCGTAGTTTACACTGTATTCAGGTACCAAAGAATATAAAGACTCGCCTTGTTTTAATATATTATCATAAGAGACAGGTTATTAGTAAAATGCTGTCCAAATCTATTACTAATGTTAATGCCATGTTGTTTAAAAAACGATCTACATAGATGCTTAAAATTATTAACCTAGCATGCCCCTAGCAAAACAATGTAAGGACGACGGGTGTCATGAGATTCCATTGCATATTCTATAAATTTCAATTACAACCATATTAGTAAATGTGAATTAGCAGCAGGACCTGTGTGCTTGTACTTAGTATTGGACTCGCCTGTTTTTAATGTGTAAAAGCTAACAGAAAAAACGTGACAAACTAATGATTTTGTAAATTAAATAGTTTATTTTGTACAAAATAACATAATAGGTGAAATAAAAATAAAATTTTAAAATAATATTGATTATTCGGAAACCTGAAAACCATTCATACAATTTCATATAGTTAGTATTAGTGCTCATTTTTTGTAATACAATAGTATTGATTGCTATTTTCATGTTATGCTTATATATTCTTTTTGTGACGTAAGCAATTTGAATAAATTAATAGAAAAAATGTTAAACGTTGAAAACATCCTATCAGGAAATTCCGAGGTCGTATTATTCACACAAGAGAAGTTGACTTGGCTGTCTGTCATATTTAAGACAAACATTCTCAGAAGGGTACTAAGCAACAAATCGAACACACAGGCTTTATGGTTCCCTCAATACATTTTAAATGCAATGAGTTGAAGAAAGAATCCACTATCTATGATTCTCACTGCTATAATCCCCGGAAAACAAATATTCTGAATACTCACGCAAGGTGAAATAAAAAACTACTGCGACTTATTATTTTACTGTTTAAGCCATCGGAGCCGTGAACACTATATAGGTTGGTTAATTTTGAAGGTAGTATGTATTTCTTGACATTTAATCATTAACATCATCAATCTCAAAAGAGCGAAGATTTTTTCTCTCCAGCAATTTTACACAAAATGTCCAATTTTGAATGTATATTTGCAAGTTAATTAATGCCAATTTGATTGACAGTATTTATAATTCAATCTAATGACGTATCACCGTTTAAAACTGAATCAACTTCTGCCTTCTTCAAGCGTTGTTTCTTTTACTACAGTTTGGCTTTAACTTGACTTAAGCTCAATACGTACAAAGTACAGTACACATAAGTAAATAATAAACAACCTGTCTGCGTCAAGACCACTGCGTCGATTCTAGAAAGTTTTTATTGATTGATTCCTAACTGCGAGCAGACATTCTTAAAATATCGTTACCATTAACGAACTTGTACTCGGGGAGAAGAATAAAAATGGCGTATCATCCAGTTGCAAAGCTTTTTATCCTTTTTATCGTTTCCATTCATGTAAAAAATTCACGTTCTGACAAAACGTTTCCTGTGGTTTCCTTCGAGTATTTTAGCAAGTGTGATTTCATTGTGAGTTCGACAGTAAACAAAAATGAGGACTTATTTGAGGAATATGAGGACTTATTTGAGGAATTTCTTGTCCACAATCAACACTCGCAACCTTGGACCATCAATTCCTACGCCACATCCCAAGTCATCCTGGAGGAACAAAGAAAAAACCCTAAAATGATCAGCAAGGAAATTTGTGACGTAAATCTGGTGATGTACTCGTATCCCACCGAATTTCAACAAATTACAAATGTCATGAACAGTTTCAGAGGAATGAGGGAACGGAGTTACTTTTTCATTATTTCCTCCTACAAAAATCCTTCAACAGAAGTAACAATATTGGACAAAATTAAGGAAGCCACAAAGACGTTCGACGCAAAAATCATTCATTTCCTGTTGGATAAGAATCATAGATTGACAATTTACATGAGACCATCGTTTGGTAAAGATTTGATTTTATTAAAGCAACAAAATTGGCACGGATCTCAATTAAAATCGTTTTGGAAAAAGAAAATGGCCAACAATGAACCAATAGAACAGCACGTGACTTTACATCGTTTTTACGTGGCACATGAACATAATTGTACATCTCCACTTTATAAAAACAGTGGTCGTGGTCATTCACATACATTTTGCAGCCTTGGAAGAACATTGGTTGAGTTGCTCACCCGGCATTATAATTTCACTCCCGTTTACTCAATACAGAGCAGTGAGGAATATAACGTCATAGAACCACTGGCACTAGCACCGAATTATCATTTCAATCATAAATTGCACTTGATTAATTACGACACCTTACACATTGTATATTGCCACAAGAGAAAAATAGCGTCTTCCAAATTTTTTAATTGGGATTTTGGTTATGACAAAATTTCTTCGATTTTAATTTGCGTTTCTTATCTTGTAATTACAATTTATTCTTACTTATACATTCAAAAGGTCCGACACATTAAATATTCGCGGCACTCTCTTTCTTGGCTGTCCGGCATAGCGTTAATTTGTCGTCAAGATCACACTCAGGTTTCAAAAAAAATTATTTGTCTTTTGGCTTTCTGTGGTTTTGTTTTGTCGGTTAGTTACGAGTCTTACGTAAAAGCGGAAGTCTCAGCACCCTATGATCCGAAGCCTTTTCAAAAATTTTCACAACTGATTGACAATGGGTTTAAGTATTATTTCAATTTTTACAATTCATTTAACTTTGAGAAGAGACCGATGTACCAATTGTTTGTAAAGCACAATATTACTAACCAAGTAGAAGACTATCTTCATTCTCCAAAGAATCGTAACATGGATAAAATATCCGTTGACGTTGTCAAATATCACGAAGCACATAAAACCTTTGATCAATTCACCGCAAATTATTATTCTAAAACCCCTTTGAAAAGAATACACTGTCATGTTTTACCCCAGGCATTTTACTCTTTTGCCGCATTCGCGCGTTTTAAAAATCGTTTTCAAACGGTTTTAAAAGTAACTGAAGATAGGGTTTTCGCAGCCGGTATTGAGTATTACCTCTATGATGCATTCTACAAAGCAGAGTCGAGGAAGTTGGCAAAATACGCGGACGTTTTAAGTTATAGGAATAGTCTGCCAAATCCCGTCATTCTGTCTAGTGGAATTTATAGTATATTTGTAATTCTAGAAGGGCTCCTCTTTATCTGTTGGCTTGTATTTTTGATTGAGCAGTGTATAGGAAAAAGAAATGCAATTTTTAATGCTGCCAAGATAACCGCTCGGTTTGTATCTTGCCAGATTGCTAATTTCGTTGCGTTTTTTAAAAGAATGAACAAGCGGAAATTCGTGCAATTATACTATCGTGCCGTACATTTTTATAACAGAGTTTTTACAAAAGCGGACAATGTTTCTACACTCCAAAATCAGGTTTTATTTACAAAACGATTCCCAATTCGAAAAAATTTGAATTAAATTTCTTCTGGAAGCATTTTACTACATATTGTAAGAATAAGATACATATTGGCCATCTCTTGAATCACTAATTATAAAATTCAATTCTGATACTATGCAAAATAGCTGTAAAATATAAACCAAAAACATCTGCAGTAGTGTATAAATGTGCTAACCATGTTATATCTGTAATGACATATTATGTATACCTAGCTGTACTTTAATCTGACCTATAGGCGAAAAATTGACCAATTATTGAATGAATTTATAATAAATAAATAAAATTATCAGTATTTTTTCTGAGAGAACAAGATAACATTATATTGTTGGAATTAATAGTGACTGATTCTTTATAATGAGCGATAAATTGAGAAATTATTATTTGCATAATAGTATCATCATCTACTAATCTTTTAAAAAACCTACGTAAGACAATAATAGCATTCATTCAGGCATTCTTTTTTCAGGGAGACCCTCATAGAATAATAGCATCGGTTCTTATATATATCGGAAAACTGATATTTCTCGGAATCCATACGAAACTGTGGGAGCTTAATAGCAAATTGCACATCGACAAAATTAATGTCACCCATTTTGGTTGGAAACTATAAGTTATATACTGTGAGTTATATTATAAGGTCCCTATAGAGTTAAATTGTAATTTGTAAGTACAAAAACGATAGCCACGTCAAGCATGCAGAGATTCTCAGGCAGACATTTTTATACGGGGACACATCCAATCGACACAAACTTTTCAACAATGTCACGAGTACACGAGTAGATAGTCAGCTGTACAATGTGAGGTTCCATAAATGTAATATTATGTAAATATTCCATTGTAATGACGGTCTAGAACAAACTTTTTGTGTTGAAATGTTGGCACATAATATTAAGAAGCCATATTTTATATTGCGCAACTCAGCTCAGCCGACCATTTACTGAAATGATAAGTTTGTGTCTACAGTAATAGTATCTGTTATTTCCCTATGTAGTCAATTTTGTTAAATTAAGGTGTATAGTGGAGTAGTTTGTGGAAACGCAATTCACCGTAGCACAAGAAGAACTTTACTGTATGTTGAGATAAATATCTACTAACTCAAAAAATAAGAACCTCAAGGTGAAATTCTTCCATGTGAACCGTGTGGTAAGTTGTATGCGCACTAGATTTTATATTACCTAAATTTTAGGTAATAAATTGACACGCATTATTGTTCGATTTTCTGTATCCAAATTCGATCATTATTAAGCAAAAACTAACTATTGGACTGAAAGCTATTGGCAGTAGTTAAAATACGATTGCTTTATGAATCAGAATGTAAGTGCGCAGTTTTATGTTCTCACAATTTTTCCTTCAATTATAAGTCTGGTGACTTTACTACCGAAACCGGTAATACAGTATTAGAGTACATATGTTTAGATTGAAATCTGAATTTTTCAGAATTTATACTGTTGTGAGTGTGCAGAATTGCGTATTATTTCCACCTGTCAATACAAATGAACAAAGTCATCATGACGCATTGAGAGAAATGGAGTTGTACACGTAAAAAGAAGTAGATTTTCTTTAAAAAATTTATTTAATTCTAACGCCAGTTTATTCGTACAAAGTAACGCCGTTGGCCGTGCTAATAGTAAAGCTTGTTGTAGTTAACTTACGTATTTGCCATTAATTCACTATTAGGGATTTTGCTTAACAGTTTTTCCCAAACAATTTTACAATTATTTTCAAACGAAGTTCAATTAGTTGTGTTGGACGGCGTTAGTATTAACAATACAGAGAGTTCCGTAAATAGTGTCCCACACTGATTTAAATGTATTACAAAATGCTTTAATAAAAGGCGGCTTCTATGTTAGCTAAAGATGTTTTATTTGTCATCTCTATTAAATAATGCAAGTGCTCAAACTTTAAACTTTTTACTTGTCAGGGGGTGGTTCCGCCTCCACGCCTAATCCAGCTATGAAAAATTCCATGCGACCAGTTTCAATTTACACAGTAACAACTATTTCACTGTCAGAAATGGAGAAAATAAATAA
The DNA here is from genome assembly GCA_019776165.1 of Pogonognathellus flavescens. Taxonomy (NCBI): domain Eukaryota; kingdom Metazoa; phylum Arthropoda; class Collembola; order Entomobryomorpha; family Tomoceridae; genus Pogonognathellus; species Pogonognathellus flavescens. Next base: position 15,747 of record JABASD010003046.1, read on the forward strand.
TCTACAGTTTCAAATTTTCTCATGCAAGCTTTAAAAAACAAAATGTGCCCTTGCGGCATATGTATAATATGCTTTTGTCACGACCATTTTGTCAATTTGCACTGCCAATTCGGCTTATAAAAAAAGTCTGTTTCATTGATTTGCCCTGACGATTTTTCATTTTCTCCATTAGTGACAGTGGCAACATTGGAAGTGAATAAATTGAAGCAGCGGCTGTATGACATTTTTCCTAATCGCGGCGTGACGAAACCACCCTCTGACCGACGAGAAGTTTGTCGGACAACAATTTTTGTCGGAAATGGTTGCAAAGAATGTACACTTACATTATTCAATAGATTAGAAAAATAAAACATTTTTAAATCACGTATAAATCTACTATTCTTAAAGCGTTTTTTAATGCATGTAAATCCCTATGGGACACTATTTATGGAACTCTCTGTATTAGACCTCCATGCAAAGCTCTTCTTGTCACGCTATAATATGTTTACAAATGTGATGCTGTCGTTGCTTTGTATAAGGAAAAAGTACAATAATGCAATAGTTGATTCCTCCCACATTTCACAATAATGGAAATCTACAGAAATGATAAATAGCATGAAACTTTTTTTCTGCATTATTTTATCGAATCCACATTTTAACGCTGATTTAACTTTAATGTAATCTATTCCATCGGAATCCAAGTTTGACTAACTATAAATATCATTACCCCTAACGAGTGTGTATAATATTGTAAGCAATACAATACAAATACGAGAATATTTTTTAATTTTTAAATTAAAAACAACAAAATATTAATATAAAATGAAAAAGGAAGGTTTTCCATATAAGCGTGTCTTCGTAAAGCCGCTGGCAATTATTTTGGCCAGTCTACTCACACCCATATTTGTTTTATCCCTCCTCATAGTTTTACCGGCAGTTTGGTTACCTTTTTTTATATACAAAACCTTCATTGTGTGCGTTGCAAAATTTAAACTGCCAAATGGACAAATTCTGGAAAAAATGGACTCTACAATATCTTTCGGCACGGAATATTCAACAACGAATGTGTACATCACCGTCCAATGTACCTTGAAAGGAAATCTTTCCGTCAACGAGGTCAGAACAGCGATGATGAATATTACCACTAAATTGAATGCGAAAGGTGAACTTGAAAATCCTGAACTGCGAGATTATCTTCACTACTTCGGAGGATATTCGTTTAAAACCAGAATTGAAAATTTCGACTCCAGCAAATATATTTACTGTTATCAAGAAAGTGAGATTAACAAACCCATTGTTGATAAACTAAAGCTGTTGGAAATTCGAAAGGATTTCATTTCTAAACTTTTCGGCAAGAATCATCCATTGTGGGAAATTACTGTGGTCAATAATTATCGACATAACAATTCAGAGAACGATCCGGAATGTTCAGTTCTTATATTTAAACTTCATCATACCTTTTTCGACGGTTTTGGTGGAATGAACTTTCTATATACTAAGCTCGCAGAATCTAAGATACCTTTTCCAACTGCGGATAAAAGATCCATCAAATACCAGTCTTTTAAATGTTTACAATATTTAAAAACACCAAATTTCGTATTCACTACTGTGTACGATGTATTGCGGGATTTAATCTACGATCGTTCGCGTTTATTTAATATACATCCTTGGCATCAGCATGGAAATACATTTCCGACAAAATATGAGCTGTGGACACCAGAACCGATAAATAAAACTGTTTTCAGAGAAATTAAATCGGCATGCAAGGTCTCCGTAATGTGTGTAGTGATGAATGTGATAGCTGGGGGAATGAAACGAATGATGGTCGCCAAAGGTCTGCAACCTCCAAAAGACATGCGAGTCTTTTTCCCAATACCAAGAGCAAATCACCCTGAGGCATTAACAAATTACTTGTAAGCTCCAATTTGTCATTATGCAAGTCAATTGACATTAAGCTATACGACTATTGGGTCTACCAAATAGACGAAAATATATTTCCGTAAAGATTTATTTTTAAACCAATTGATCTGCACTTGTTTGTCAAGTTTTCCAAGGCGTCAATTTAAAGTTACTGTATATTAATTTTTTTATCCATATATCAATGGTTTGATCACTATTGTACATGAAAAGAAAAAAGTTTTACGGATTCCAATATGTTTTTCTGCAGCAAACATAGCGATACCATAAAGGAGGGGTGAAGGGGTCAATTGCTATGCCCAAAATTTTGAAACTATTGGCTCTAAATTTTAATACAACATATAATGCTTAATTAAATATTTGCCACCAACCCCGAAATCGAGATCTTGTGTGGAGTCGTGAAAAAAAATGAGTTAATTACTAATCGATTTCAAGCATAATACTTTGCACAAATATTAAATATTATGGACAAATAAAAATGATGTTAAAATTAACTACAAACAGTCTTTTAGTAATATCGGTAGTGAACAATAAAATTATATTATTGATTCAATAAGTCGCATGTGCTATGACGAAAAACAGTTCAATCTTGTAATTAATGACAAATCAGATTTGTGTGTAATTTCTGAAAATTTAACAATCAGTAGAATCTTTTAACCTTGTTAAACCACACTTGAAATAGGCAATTGCTGTCATCAGCTCAAAAATTTGAAAATCACGTATTAATTAATTTACTTCCTTCCAACTTCTGCCTTCAGAGTCATTCATAAGTATGTAATAAATATTTGTTTATTTCACAGCGGTGCAGCTTTTGTTCGGATTCCCTTGTATATTTCTGATTCGAAGGAAAGATTACAGACCACCGACCGGATGGTGAAAGAGGCTTGTTATGGGCCTATGCAGGTTGTAATAAAAATAGCAACCCGCTTTGTTGAAATACTTCCTAATTGTGTGAAAAAGTATTCTGGGTACGAAAATTTTCTCTCTTTCAACATGTCTTGTGTCCCATTGCCATCGACTGATATAGAAATATTGGGACACAAACAACAATCGATCTCTACTACTATTTGTAGCGATCGAACTAATTGCGGTAAGAATCATAAACATTGTTCACAGTTTTTTAAATTATTAAATCGGATTTTTTATGTAAACTTTTTAAATGCGAGTAAAAAATATCCAGAATTTTGTAGCATAAAGAAAGGTAATAATAAAAGTTTTCTGTAGCAATTTTGTGTAGGACAAGGAAAAATATTATGGTTTTCACTCAACTAATATAATAAGTATTTACCCGTCTGTTCATTTTGAATATATTCATTTTGAATATTTTTTACATATACATATTTAATGTATGGTATTATTTCAGTACTGTTGATTTTACAATATTTCCAATACAAAGCATTACCTGATTATTAAATTTTAAACATTACAGCATGCATAGTCACCATGGTGGGAATGGGGGATAATTTTGACCTGACCTATGAAATGAACAATAATATAATCAGCCATCCTGAAGAAATAAAAGAATTGGAAAAGTATATGTTGGAAGAACTGGATTCTCTTGGGAAAATGTGTTTAGCATGATTACCTAATTTATCCCAATCTACAAATTGTTTTCAGCGTCACTGAGGCTAAAAGTAACACAAGAACAAGAAAGTGCTCAAAGAAAATATTGTTAACCGCGAATAGAAGTGTATTGCTATCGTATATTATATGTTAAAAGTATTTATTTATATCTAGCATTTACCACAAAAATAATTCTCACGGTAAATTGCTCTCTGTAAATATAAGTTACGAAATGTTTCATGTTGCGTGTACAAATGGTTTGTCTGTGTTTCATATTAAAATACTTTGATGATTGCATTTTAGTCAGTCTAGTGCATTTATTATTGCACGCTTACTTCTCAACCGAATTTAAATGATTGCTTCTATTTTAAGAATTGCAGGCCGTCCGTGTTTTGTTAACTATTAGCTACAACCGACCCATTGTAGACATATGATAAAGTTTTTTGCTCATACGTATTTTATAATTGAATGGGCTACCAACATTTAAACGTGCCATACGAAAGAGCATTGCATTCTAGTATATATATTTTTTAAACCTTCGTGTCAGTGGTATGCATATTTAAATATACTTATACTTGTTTTTTGTATTAGTGGAACTTAATCATTCTGCTATGTAATCATCCAATCCAATCATCCAAGATGGAATTCTGCAGGCTCCCGTTCTGAGAATCACATGAAACTATATTTATTCCATAAACTGCATCAAAGATCTCACGATGAACACTTTTCTAACCTTCACGTGATCACTACAATCAAGTGGGGATTTTCCGTCAGTATGAGGTAGATAGATTTATTATAATTAATGAGATCGTCAAAATTGTGCATTTCAAAAACCTGCATATATAATAATATTATATACGAAATATACGTACTGTAGCACTTTAAAAGCTTATTATTAAATTTTTAGTGTCTGATTCACGATATCTGTCCAATTTAAAGATTAATCTGAAAGAAACAAAATTTCCCATTCATAAAATGTTTCTGCTTATAATGCTTTTGCGTAGTTCTTAATTCGTTGAACGAAAAATGAAACTACGACGTCTTTATTACAAATGTGCGTCATGATCGGTAAGGTGAACGCCACTGTCCACGCTCTTCACGCAATAAAAAATGAAACACGTTAAATAAACAAATTTCATTATTGCATGATTTCATTACTTCGCACGGTTTTTAAAACGAAATAAATTACTAGGTATACCTAAATAAAACGCCAAACAAACCTTCATTTATTTCCAGGCTAGTCTGGACTATTGCAAATTCCTATTACAAATATTTGGGTTCAATTTCGCCAACAAAACTTTGAATGTCTGTATCAAAACAAAATCAAAATGAAATCAGCAAAGTTGTTATTTAAATATTTAGTCTGTAAACCTGTGTCAAATGTTTTAGCTGGAATTCTTACACCTGCATTGTTAATTTTAATGGTAATATTTTTGCCAATATTGTGGTTTGTGTTGTTTAGTTATAAACAACTTATAATATGCGTTGCCAAATTCAAAATACCCAAGGGAAGAATTCTCCAGAATCTTGATTGTGGTATATCTTTCGGCACGGAGTACTCAACAAACCATTTCTATGTCACAATCCAAAGCGTTTTGGAGGGACGTGTTTGTGTTGAGGACGTTAAGAAGGAATTCTCTACTGTCGCCGAATCATTGAATTCAAATGGTGAATTGCGAAATCCAAAATTGCGAGATTATTTGGAATATTTTGGAGGATATTCTTTCCGAAGAAGAATCGAAAATTTCGACTCGAACAATTATATTCACAGCTACAAAGAGAATGAAAATGATAAACCTATTGTGGATAAATTGAAGTTGTTGAAAATTAGAAAGCATATCATGGCTACGATTTTCCCGAAGAATCATCCGCTCTGGGAAATCACAGTTGTAAATAATTATCGTCACAATAATTCAGAGCAAGATCCAGAATGTTCGGTTGTGATATTCAAAATTCATCACACGTTGTGTGATGGATTTGGCGGAATGGAGATGTTGTACACACAACTGGCAAAATCTACTATTACTTTTCCAAAAGTTAATAAAACCTCGCTAAAATACAGGTCTTTAAAATGTGTACAATTTTTGAAGACACCAACTTTCCTCTTTAGTTTTGTATTTGACATGGTGAGGGATGTAATCTACGATTGTTCTCGTCTATTCAATGAACATCCTTGGCATCAGCAAGGAAAATCTTTTCCATCGGAATTTGAGTTGTGGCTGACAGAACCGATGAGCAAAACTATTTTCAGGGAAGTTAAAACTACGTGGAATGTGTCAATAATGAGTACAATGATGAATGTTATTGCTGGAGGGATGAAAAGAATGATGTTAGCTAAGAATTTGAAGCCCCCTAAAACCATGAGATTCCTTTTCCCAACACCCAGACTTAACCATCCTGGAACTTTAACAAACTATATGTAAGATTTTATTTTTCAAGCGATAAACAATCTCGTTTTTCAATTCGACAATACAAATGCATGTAGCATTAATATTTTTATCTCTATGCTAAACTATGCTTTCAGTTTTCGCACATTAAGCAATTATTACTAATCTTAAGAAACTCGATTTAAACCAGGAAACATGGTACACAAAAAGCTAGGTTTTAGGTTTTAGGGGTTTTTGATGGGTTTTTGGGTAGTACAAAAATGCAAAAACCCGGGTTTTTGGTTTTTATGTTTTTCATTTTGCGCGAAAGTACAAAATTGTGTTAAAATGATCAATATTTAACCAAATTGATGTCTGTTTTTGTTATCATTATAACTTTTACTATGTAATTTTTATTATTGTCAAAAGAATTTAATTATTAAGTAGTAAATTTATTAAATAGAACACAAATAACAATTTTTCTGGGTTGAACTTGGCTTTAGTTTGAATTACCTGAAAAATACATTGAAGGAAAAACCAAAAATCCCAAAAGTACAAAAACCGACCAAAAATCCGCTGGGTTATGGTTTTTCGTGAAAAACACGGGTTTTTGGTTTCCTGATTTAAACGATTACCGTACGTTACAGTACCGTGTACATTACAGTACCGCGACATTACAGTACGCGGACAATACAGTACCGTGCAATA